>CAUYRH010132581.1:0-35910 GCA_963574655.1 Perodicticus potto
GCAACATGTCCCAACTTCTTCCTAACTGCCAGAGACGTCTGAGTCCCAGGACTCCTCTTCTTGAAAGTCTGTTCTTTCTGGGGTGCACTGGCTTAGGTGGAAATGGCAACATGTTCCAACTTCTTCCTAACTGCCAGAGCCGTCTGAGTCCCAGGACTCCTCTTCTTGAAAGTCTGATCTTTCTGGGGTGCACTGGCTCAGGTGGAAATGGCAACATGTCCCAACTTCTTCCTAACTGCCAGAGACGTCTGAGTCCCAGGACTCCTCTTCTTGACCGTGGGGCTCCTCAACCAGGGGCCTGTTGGGAGCAAAGGGTACAGACATAACACTGCATTGTTCTACCCTCCCCTCTGCATTGGTGGGGGACACAGTACAGTGACTACTTGTCCAGGCTGTGGCCTAGCTTGATGGAGTCATATCTAGTCACCTTCCCAGGGAGGAGCCAAGACATAAACTGGTCCAGCCATCTCTCATTACATGGGACACATAGCCCTGTTCGTCCAGTCCCACTGCTTTGGATTTCAGTGATACAGACAAGAGCTAATTGCTTTCATGCCTCCTGCGGAGGGCGCCCAGAAGACGAAGGCTGCAGCTGCTTCTTCAGAAGTGGCTCACAGGCTGTGTTGGGGGGTGGTGGGGAAGCAGCTTCTTGGCAGTTGCCATGCAGGATATAAAGGAGGGAAGGGTCTGGGGGAAGCAATTCTGAGCTCTAGTGGCCCGGTCATGCTACAAATTGACTACAAGTGACTTTTAATTTCTCTTATACCAAAATGTTCTTCAGGAAAAACAAAATGATCTTTTGGCTCAGGGACAGACAGGCAGACCAATAAGGTGGAGTCTCAAGTGCTCAGAAATTGACCAACTATGGGAACTTGAAATACGATGGAAGTAGCTTTGACGTCAGTGAGGAAAAGATGGCCTGTTCGGGAAACGGTACTGGGACATTTATCTACCTGGGAAAAAAATTAGTTCCTGCAAAGTTTTCATTTATACTTAATACAAGCGAGAACACTTTCCACTATAAGCACAATACAGCTGCCCAAATCAGGAAATTAATATGAATATGCTGCTATCACCTAATTCTCAGGGCTTCATTCAGATTTAGTTAATTGTCCTAATAATGTCGTTTATAGCATAAGCATAAAGTTCTAAATCTTATGTGCATGTAATTGTCTCTTTAGCCTTCCTCAATGACCCTCTTGAAATTTATAAGAAAGCTATTTTGTAGAGTCATTTTGTGTTTGGGTTTCCCAGGTGGTGTCATTTGATTAGATTACAATTATTCTTTTCCTGTTTTGATAGGAAAATCTCCATGCTGTATTTTTCCTGATGCATCCTATAACGTGGCACACGATTTTGATTTTGTCCCATTATTGATGTTGACTTTGGTCACTTGATTAAGATGAGACACTATTTTAAACCCACCTATCTGACAAACATGGAAAAGTCTGATAATGCTAAATATTTGCAAGGATATGGAGCCAGAGGAGCTGTTGTGTACTGCTAATGGGAATGTAAACGGATGTAACTTTAGAGAGTAATTTGGCAATCTCTAGCAAATTCGAAAACGTGCATTCTCTATATAACCAGCAATTCCCCTAGGTACTTCCTTAGAGAAACCAGGGCACGTAAACCAGAGAGACACGTGTAGGAATATTCACAGAAAACAACCTACATGTCCATCAGTAGGACAACAATCTGTAAATAACGGGACAGGTGTACAATGGAGCGTTTCACAGAATTGAAGGAAAGAACCAGAGCAACGAGGTCTGATAATCAATCAAGACGTCTGACCCTTGAAAAATAAAAATGTTAGGCAAAAAATTCATAGAAGGAAACCTACTAAGTGATGCCATTTACACAGTGGTAAAAAAAAAGCACGCAGTACTAAACAATGTATTTTAGAGATATTTATTTAGTAAAGCTATGAAGAAAAGCAAGGGGCAACAAATAGGAATTCAGGGAAAAGGGAGGGGAATGTGACAGCAAAGAACTTTGTTATTTTATTCTTTATACCTGTACATAAGTTGTAATCTTCTTTCGTTTGCATGAAATATTTCATAATGTTAATTTAAAAATAAAACTCACTTTGCACTTTGAGTTTGCTGACTTTGCAGGGAGTTTCAGCTGCCCTTTGAGCTAGCGTCTGAACATCACGTCTGGCTCACAAGGATGGCACAGAAACGTGTCCCTCCACACCCAAACCTGACGCTGCATTGTACTCAGACTGGTCATTTGTCCTTGTTTGTCCACAATGCTCTTGTGTGTATCTGCTGCCCAGCCTAAGTATTCATCGAGTTTTCAAAAGTATTCTGTTTGGAGGATAAATTATATCAAATTCTGCCTACATGTATGTGACACCTTTATTCTCAGGCATTTAGGGGGGCTTCAAGAACTCACAGATCTCACCCATTTTATAAGCAACGAGAAAGCATCC
The DNA here is from genome assembly GCA_963574655.1 of Perodicticus potto. NCBI lineage: Eukaryota > Metazoa > Chordata > Mammalia > Primates > Lorisidae > Perodicticus > Perodicticus potto. The sequence goes on from CAUYRH010132581.1 coordinate 2,438, forward strand.
CCGAAAGAACAAGTGGTTCAACTTGGGTCAGCAGTTGGCCTTTCCCAAAACTGGGGCCCCTCTCGTCCTCCGGATTTTCTGTTCTTGTGCTGCCTCTGCCTTAACTGAGTCTTAAGAGTGGATTTGGAAAGTGCTGAGCCCACAAACAGAAGTGATTGCATTAATGTCATTGATTCTCATGTCCAGAACAAGATTTAGGGAGGCGTCTTCTGAGAGCGCACAGCAGATTGCTGGGATGTTGGCAGCAATTCCGCGTGCCGACTGCGGCTTATTTCTTTGATTTGTAGTATCCCTGGGTTATAATTCATAGAATGACAGGTCTTTGGCCTGTGAACCTTATGCAAAAAATATCATCTTCCACAATGACCTAAAAAATCCACCAAACCACAAAAAATTTCTCTTACATAAGAACCTTACTCCATTTCAGTCCATATTCTGTCTTGAGCAACAGTCACTGTCACAGGGGTATTTTAGCCCTTAATGGCATCCATGGGGATGAGGAGGAGCAACAACAGTCTCAAGCTCCCCCTAGGAACAGAAAATGTACTAATCCAGGCCCCGGAAGTACTTACAGTGTTAGCTGCCACAGACGCTAATTACTCTGGGCATTATATGTATCAAAACATCATTTTGCACCCGATGAGTATGTACAATTGTTTGTCAATTAAAAAAATAAAATTTAAGAACAGAAAATATAAAGTCGTATGATCAGTAAACAAAAAAGAATTTTCTTGGTTTCCTATCAACTATGTAATATGCAATAATTCTTTCACTTCTCCAGAGGACCACCCAGTAGAAAACTTACAGTTCCCACTGGTGTCTGTTTTTGCTTTTTATAATGTTATTTAGGTATAATTGGCATAGAATAAACTGGACATACTTACAAGGTACAGTTTGATGAGTTTTGTTTTTTGATTTTTGGTTTTTTTTGAGATAAGAGTCTCACTTTGTTGCCCTGGGTAGAGTTCCATAGTGTCACAGCCCACAGCAACCTCCAGCTCTTGGGCTTAGGTGATTCTCTTGCCTCAGCCTCCCGAGTAGCTGGAACTACAGGTGCCCGCCACAATGCCTGGCTAATTTTTTGTTGCAGTTTGGCTGGGGCTGTGTTTGAACCTGCCACTGTCGGTATATGGGGCCAGTGCCCTACCCACTGAGCCACAGGTGCTGCCCCAGTTTGATGAGTTTTGACACATACATTTGTAAAACCAGCATCACAACTAAGCTAGTGAACATATTCATCACCCCAAAGGTCTCCTTGTGTTGTTTCCCTGGGTAGTCAATGTTCATTCCCTCTATAACTTTGACCACAAGAAATCACCCATCCGCTTTCTGTTGCTATAGAGTCATCTGCATTCTCCAGAATTTAACAGAGAAGGAATGTCAGCATGTACCATCCCCCCTTTTTTTTGTCTAGCTGCTTTCACTCAGCCTGCGTATTTTGAGATCCATCTTGGTGTTGTGTGTATCAGTAGTTCATCCTGTTTGTCCCTCAGGGGTATTCCATTGTGTAGACATACTATAGTTTATTAACCTGTTGATGGGCACTGAGTCTGCTTTCAGCTTTTGGCTATTACAAATAAATCTGCTATGAATCTTCATGTATAAATCCATAGACAGATGCTTCCATTTCTTGTAGGTAAATACCTCTGAGTAGAATGTCTGAATCATGTGATAGGTGGACGTCTACAGTTTTCAGAGAATTGCCAGATTTTCCAAAGTAGTTGAACTATTTAAGGCTCTCACCAGCAGTGTATGAGAGTTCCAGTTTTTCCATATTCTCACCAACATTCAGCTTGGTCAGGCTTCTTAATTTTAGTCATTTTAGTGGGTGGATAGGGTATCTCGTTGCAGTTTTCATTTGCATTTCCCAGATGATTAATGACACGGATGGTATTTTTATGTGTCATTTGCTATTTGTGTTTCTTAATGAACTGTTCAATTTTTAATTGGACTGTTTGACAATTATCGAGTCACAAATGAGTTTCTTTTACATGTTCTGGATAAAAGTCCTTTGTCCAATGTACATTTTTCAAGGGTTGTTTTCCCACTCTGTTGCTTGCCCTTTTCATTTTCATAACTGTATCTTTTAAAGAGAAAACATTTTTTTTATTTTGTTAAATCCAGTCTATTGATTTTGTTCTTAACTTATATGCTTAGTAATTCAAAGATGCTAAGACTTTACCCTATGTTTCCTTCTAGAAGTACATAATTTTAGAGTTAGGTTTTAACTCTACGCTGCATTCTGACTTAATTTTTGTAGATGGTGTGAGGTAAGTGCAGAGGTTGTTTCATTCTTTTCATATCTAACTAGCCCACGTGCCGGCATCACTTACTGAAAGGGCTATTCTTTCTGCCTTGAAATGCCGTGGCTTCTTTGTTGAAAAGCAATTGACCATATATGTGTAGATTCCCCATTCTGTTCAACTGCCCTTTATGTCTGTCTATAAGCCAAGAGCACACAATCTTAATTTCTTTTTTACTTTACATATATTTTTTATTTTGTTTAATTACTATATAATGTTTTGAAATCAATTCTTCTGATTATTATTTTTTATTCTTATTTCTTAGAGAAAGGGTATCACTCTGTTATCTAGGCTAGAGTGCAGGGGCATGAGCACAGCTCACGGTAGCCTCAAAATCTTGGGCTCAAGTGATGCTCCTGCCTCAGTCTCCTGAGTAGCTGGGAATACAGACACACTCCACCATGCCCGGTTAGTTCTAAAATTTTGTATAGAGACAGAGTCTCACTGTGTTGCCCAGGCTGGTCTGGACCTCATCTGCTGCCTCAGCTGTCCAAAGTTCTGGGACTACAGGTGTGAGCCACTACAGGTGTGAGTCTATTTTTTGATATGAAGCCTAGCAGACGCTCATAGAGTTTTATAAATTTTATTCAAAACCCCATCTAGCCTTTGTTCCTATAGACTTAGAACACATTTTTTTAAATCACATTTTTAGTGTTAGTATAGATTAAGAAGCCTTTTTTTTTTTTTCCCTATCCAGAAATTTGATAATTATTTTAGAGATTCTTTATCTCATGGCTTCTAAATCTGATGTTCTTTCTTTGGGTGTGGGGGGAAAAAAGACATACATATGTGTGTGTTTATATATATAAATGAATGTAAACCACAGTGCCACAGGGGCACATGAGTAGGAAAAATAAAGAATGGCTTCTCTTCTTCTTATTATTACTGTAATTATCATTACTATTATTATTAATGCAAGTGCACTTTGATTTCCATCATCCTTCCAAAATATATAAAACTGCCCAATTAGTTTTGGCCCCTGCAATTAACTCAGGCTAATGTTTTCAACACACTTAGGGTGACTCCTAGGTTCTGTATTAGCTAGTTTACCATTGAAGTATCTAAATTAATGGTTTTCATATGTATTTTCCTAATGATTAATGATGTTGATCACAACGATGTTGTATACTTCTTAGGACATCATAGACAACTCAGATATTGTTGTTTTTAAAATAGAGTTTAAATTATTTCTCCCTAAATATAAAATTGAACACTTTTTTGCACTGATCCACTTGTAAGGATCTGGCCCATTCACCTATCTTTGAGAGACCCTTCTGCAGTGTTTCCTAATAAAATTAGCATTTAATTACCCGAAAAGACTTCCAAAAACTGAAGATCTCATTGGCTACTTCCTCTAGATTTAATTTAAATTTTTTTTTAAATAAAAAAATGGTCCCCAGAATCCCCATTGTGGCTTCTTCTCCACTGAGGATCAAATTTACTTGTCTCTGTCTTTTAACCAGTGTTCTCTTCATGATAAAGCTTTCCAATTCCTAAACACAATCTCTAAGCATGGAGAGAGAGAGAGAGAGAGAGAGAGAGAGAGAGAGACACTAAATGTAATAGGCTTTAGAAAGTTCAAATCATGAACTCACTTAGCAACACCAGGCTTACATCCCCGCCTCCCTTGCTTAGTGAAACCAAATTGTTCCAGTTTCAGCAAAATTCCACTCTCGAAGACGGTGTGACTTTAAGCGGGGGAAACTCCTTTCAGCTCCTTTACAGCATTTTGGAGGAAAAGGAAGGGAGGCTGACAGGCAAAGTTGTTAAATGTTAAATCAAAAACTGAAAAGTCATTGAATGCAGAATGATTCTAACTCCCAGTGAGAGAGGTCAGGAGGGGCTTCTCAGAACGAAGGGAACAAATGTCAAGTCCACAGTAACTGAAGGAAAAGTCAAATGGAGGACAGAAGTCTCCCTTCTCAGAAACAAAGGGCTCCTCTGTCTTTACGCCTTCCCCATAACCCCCCTTTTAAATTAAGGATGAGGAAGATGACAAAGCCTAGGGAAGGTGGACGGAGGGACAGCGGGAGGACCACTGGCTGGGCAAGAGCTGCGGGGGAGCGAGGAGAGGCCCCACCCGGGGACAGAAAGGATATGGCACTGGGTGAAGAGCTGTCAACAACCGGAGTGTGCATTAAGGAGGTGACCTTAGAGAAATAGAAAAGAATGACCTCTCGTAAAGTGCAGACAGAAAAGATGAGGACACTAACTCGGCCGAAAAGCCACTGCAGGCTGGAGTCTGAAAAGACGTCAGAGATGACAGAACCCCCCCCCAGATGTTAGAGCTGGCCCACAGCAGAGAAGAACGAGCTGTAAGCCCAAAATGGTCCTCTCCAGTAGAACACGTTCATATCTGAACTAGAAAAAAATATGCTCCTGCGTTATTGTATACTTGTAGAAGACACACTTTTAATTTCATGGCGTTATGGAACTTAACATTTAAACCAGTGTTTTGCAACCTTTTTTTATCTCACAGCGCACTTAAACCTATAGCTTAACCTCTGTGGCACACAGTATATTGAGCCAAAAAAAGAGTTTAAGGAAAGGATATGCAGGGTGCACATAAAGCTTGTGTGCAATTACAAAGTTACAACTATTGGGTGGCACCTGTGGCTCAGTGGGTAGGCTGCTGGCCCCTTATACCAAGGGTGGCGGGTTCAAACCTGACCCCGGCCAAACTGCAACCAAAAACAACAACAACAACAACAACAAAGTTACAACTATTTTAAATCGCACATGAACTTTATGTCCACCCTGTATAACTGTGCTTTGAACTTCTTTCGAAAATAATTTAATTAATGAAACCAGTTGAAAATCACTAACTTAGATGGTCACAGCCCTGTGTGAGAAGCACCAGATTTAATGACTTATGTAAGACCACAGCCTGTTCCACAAGATTATTTTAAATGTTGCTCTTAAGTCTTTTGGACGATATCATCATCATATTTGGTGCTTAATCAGAATTACCATACATTTTAATATTTAAAAAATCAATAGATATATTTGAACAGTGCTGTGACATGCAAGTTCAATGCATTATACAAGAGGCAGAGAGGCCAGGCGGGGCGGCTCATCCCAGCCAGCACTCTGGGAGGCAGAGGCAAGTGGATCTCCTGAGCTCAGGAGTTGGAGACTAGCCTGAGCAAGAGTGAGATTCCATCTCTACTAAAACTAGAAAAACTAGCTAGGCAAGTGGCAGGTGCCTATAGTCCCAGCTAGTTGTGAGGCTGAGGCAAGAGGATGGCTTGAACCCAAGAGTTTGAGGTTATTGTGAGCTATGACACCATAGCACTCTACCCAGAGCAATCAAAAACAAAACGAAACAAAATCAAAAAAGAAAAGAAAAGAAAAAAGAAAGAAGCAGAGAGGCTCAGGGCCAAGTATGTTGAGGGCTTTCATTTTCGCCACCCCTCGATCTAGCCTGGGCCTCCTTTGTGCTGCTGGAAGAGCCTTGGGCTGGTCTTCCTGCCTCCTACTTGCCATCTTCCAGTCCATCTTCCGTACTAGCCTTCAGACTGATCTTTCTAAAATGCAAATCTGAGCATACCACTCTCTCTTGCTCTCTTTTTTTTTTTTTGAGACACTCTACCCTTGGTAGAGTGTCATGGTGTCACAGCTCACGGCAACCTCTAATTCTTGGGCTTAGGTGACTGTCTTGCCTCAGCCTCCCGAGTAGCTGAGACTACAGGCGCCCACCACAACACCCGACTATTTTTGTTGCAGTTGTTACTGCTGTTTTAGCTGGCCTGGCCAGGCCGGGTTTGAACCCGCCACACTCGGTATATGGGGCCGGCGCCTTACCTACTGAGCCACAGGTGCCTCCCACCACTCTCTTGCTAAATACGCTCTGGCAGCAACTCACTGGCCACCGCGTAGAGAGAGTCTAACTGAACTCCTTTGCTTCCCTGACCTCCCCTCCTCTGTCCTCCTCACTTGTGGGTCCCTTCCTAACACCATACATTCAAGCTCTAACGATCCTTTATTACTCTCAATGACTCCCAGCCCATCAGGCCAGCTCACCTCTGTACCTGCTAGCAGGTCTCTCTGCCTCGGTGTCCCTCTCCCTTGCCTCCTCTACCTAGAGAGGCCTCACTGCTCAAGGCTCTCCGTGCTTCCAGTTCAAACTGACCACCCTGTAACAAAATGGCATCTCATTCCTTCCTCCACATTTATCATAACTCAACATTTTATTGCTTTTATTGATGTACGACCTTACGTTAGAGAAATTGGTGTTTTTGCAAACTTTAATGCACGTAGTGTGCAGAAGACTCAGCCAAGAAATCCCTTTAAAATGCAGAATTCCGTAGCCTCACCCTCACAGATTCTGAGTCAGTAGGCAGGTGTCAGAGGGGTTGACAGACATCTCTGAGCCTAAGGAATGCTTACTCCAAAGCAGTAAGTCTTCGCCTGCTTGAGGCATCATTTTGCCAAGGGCAGAGGGCACTGCCAGCTTGTTCCACCTGCTTCTCCCCAGTCGTTGACTCACAAGAGTATCAGCTTGAGAGGTCCCAACACCCCCTTCCTCCCCTTCCACTCTCTTGGGGGTAAAATATGCAAAACTCATTTACATTCCTACAAGTAGATGAGAATAACATTCTGGGCCATCGCCATTCAATAACGGGAGCTTTGTGCAGAGTAGTGACAGGTGAGAGGAATGATTTCATTTTTCACTTTGACAATTGGGTAAAGCAGATTCCTGGCAGTTCTGCAAAGGTTTTATGCCCACATAGTTACCCAAGGGATCTGCTTAGCAACCAAGAGATGCTGCAAGGAGGGGCAAAAGCAGATTCTTCTCTCCACAGCATCTCGTAACTGAGATGGGAGCGTGCAGAGAGGGGAGGGGCAGCCCTGTCTAGGGGTCCACCTTATTTTCTGGTTTCTCGTGCCATCTTCCATCCCCAAAGCTCATCATGCCAGGGGCATTGTTCCCCAAGGGGCTTCTTTGTGCAATATTTTTTGATGACTATAAAATTCAACCTATTGTTGTGAGTTTTGAGGGAGTTCAATGGCTAGCACCCTTCCTCCATGCCTGGGTTTTGAGAAATAAGACCAAGAAGTAGGCAGTTAGCAAATGAAATATACCTGGGTCCTGATAATGCTGACATGGCAGAATGGGGTTTATATCTGCAGGCAAGTGGGCTTCCTAATATTGACCCTCAGAACTGAACTTAAGCCCCCAAAAACAGCCCTTCCAAAGCAACTCTCCTCCCATAGGGCAGGGCCCTTCTGTCTAATCCTCCCAGGGCCTGGGGTAATCCAGAAGACTTGCTCTTGGCAGGTAGGTTGACTCCTTTGGGAAGGAGAGTGACAGGGGATGGACATTCTCAGGGCCTCCTCCAAACCCCCAAACTCACCAATCTGGAACCCTCTTCAGCCTCCCTAATTAGGGTGAGTCAGGCTCAGAGATACCTCAGTTCTACTCACCTTCACAGGGCAGAGAATGTCAGACAGGCCCCCAGCCCAGTCATGGTTACTGTGAAAAATACAAAAAAGTAAAAGGGTTAAATACAAATTGTAAGTAATCCAGAGCTATACTACATTTCCTCTATTCTAAGGCACATATTTCCTGCCTTCTAATGTTTCTTAAATCGGGGTGGATTATGCAAGTGAGGTCTATTTAATGTGCTGTTACTATTTCTTCCAAAAGATTTGTTAAGCTTCTGGCGTCTCTTGTACCAGTTAGCATCTTAGAAGTAAACAAATATGGTAAATATTAGTTGTTTTAAAATACAACTTTTACACTAGAGTGTCAGTAAGTAGTGAAAATGATGTATCAGGGTTACAAAATATCCCATTGTTTGAATGTACTAAAATGTACTTTACTAGGCCAGGAATGATGGTTCACGCCTGTAATCCTAGCACTTTGGGAGGCCAAGGCCAGAGGATCACTTGAGGCCAGGAGTTTAAGACCAGCTTGTATATAACATCCTATTGCCACAAAAAAAAAAATTGAAAAATTAGCAGGACAAGGTGGCAGGATCCTATAATCCCAGCTACTTTGGAAGCTGAAGTGAGGGCATAATTTGAACCCAGGAGTTTGAGGCTGCAGCATTCTAGCCCAGATGACACAGTGAGACAGACAGTGCCCACCCCCCAAAAAGAAAGAAAGTATAAAAAAGAAAAGAAAAAAAGCATGTACTTAAACTAATTTCTCCTCTTTAATTTCACTCCTTGGCATTTAAATCGTCTTGCTGTAGTATTACAGACAGTGTTGTGATAGACTTCCCTGGGCCTAAATCTTTGCTCCAAATGTGATTTTTTCCCCCTTCAGAGTAGGTCCTCCAATTCAGGATACTAGCTCGTTTAAAGCTCTTGGTTTCGTACGTCCACATCACCCCTCAGAAATGTTCCCGAGCTTAATCTCCTGCCTGTACTGTCTCGGCACGGTCGGCAGCACTGCATCCATATGGGTCGCCATCCTAAGGGGGTTAGTCTTTCTCCAGATTCAAGATTGGCCATCTCTAATGCTTACCCTGCCACGTCTCGTCAACTCTCCCTCTTAGTCCAATCCAGAGCACCCTGGGGGAAGGACCAAGCACCTGCATGCTCACTGTTGCCACCAACCTTTGCTGCCAAACCAGGCATAGTACTGCTCGGCACGCTGACAGGTTAGGCTGGTGTGGGTGAGGTTTGCTTAGGTGGGAGACAGTCCGAAATGTCTCAGCCACAATAGGCAGACATATGCCCACAGCCTCTGTCTGTGTACCCATGGCTTCCCGGGGCCAAGGAGGCACGGTGGGGAAGGCACTGCCCAGGGGGTGGCAGGCAGGCAGAGTGTCTGTCCAGAGCACACTGGTTTGGTTCCTCCAGGCACCTTCTTGCCTCTTTCTGCCCCAGAGCTCAAGATCTGAAGATTCTGGAGCTTCCTCTGGAGGCTGAGGAGCATCACTGACATGGGTGCTGTGGTGTGTCTTAGTCTCGACTAGCCCTAGAGGGGCAACCAGGGATGGGACAGGCTGGGATCCATGGTGCCACACAGTACGTCTCAACCAGCAGCTGCCATGGGAAAAGGAGTGCTAAGGGCTGTAGGAACGACGAGATTTCATTTCTCCCAAGAGCTGTTTATAGCACCAGTTCCATGGATCCCATCCTCATCCCAACCCATTTGCTTGCTCCCCTGGGTGTAGGCTGGGACTCTTGGGGGAGGATCACCATGGTTTGGTCCTTAGAACCAAGGGCAGAAGACCAGACCATGGTAAATGCAAATCTGGTATGTTTAGCAAAAACAAAAACAACAAAAAACCTTTTCAGCTCTTGGCTCCCTGGAGAATACGTACCAAAACGAAATGGGTCCTGTGGACATTTTTTATCAGGGTGACTTCTACTCAGGTTAGGTAGAGAATCCCAGGGGCTAAAAGCACCTTATACCTAAATTATACCTATTCTCTACCTGCTTTTCTGCTGGGGTATATATTTTCTTATTTTCTCATGTAACTTGTAAAGCTCAAGTTTTTGAGAGTGGAATTTGTTTGGGCTTATCCTGGTAAGATGACTCACCAGATCTAATGGGCTAAGTAACTTCAAGTTATGGACAGTCTATGCTTAAACAGTCCTAGAACTGAGGGGGCTCCTGAACCAGGTAAACTGTACACGGGTCAGGCTCACGGGTAAAATTACCAAAGGGTAATTCCCAAGGGTCACTACCAAGAACAGTGGATTTAGGCAAGAGATAAGGCCACTCTCTAAGGCCTCTAGGTCTGAGGAAGATACCCTTTCCTGAAGCAGGGCCTGAGTACAGCGTGTTTGATTATGCAGTAGCGGTGCAGAACCCCTCAGGAGGAAGACGGCCTGCCTGGGGCTTCCTCCAAAGGGACTCAAAGGAGATTTGGAGGGAACTTTCCTGGAGTCAGCATCTCAGCAGCCCAGTACGGCTCTGCGAGTTGAGCCAGGCATTTTATTCAACTCCGGCAGAGCGGAGAGGATTGGGAAAGTTAAGAGTTGGACACAATCCCATGTCCCACGGTTCTTTATAGGCAAAAGGAAGACCTGTGGCTTATTTTTCCCAAGTTTCTGGGTGTATAATGAGACTGACTGTGTGAGGGCCTGGGGGGGAGGATTAACCCAAGACTCCCTCCAGCCAGACGGAGAGAGAATCCTTGTCAAGCCAGCCTCCACTTGGTTGGCCTCTCTGTTAGGAAAATAGGGGGGAGCCTGCAGAAGCAGCTGGAAGGAAAATGACCTTCAACCTGTCCTATTATTAACACTTCCAGGACTATATCTTCTGCTGACCATTTGAAAAGACAAATCATAGAAAATAAAAAAAAAAGAAGAAGAACTGAAAAGTAATAAAGAAAATTTAAGTCCCATAATTAAAGAAGACCTCAAGGTTAAGATGGGCTTAAAGCCACACATTTTAAACAAGAAAAGGAACTTTGTTTAAAATGTCAACATAAATACAGAAAAAGAAATAACCCAAAATAACCTAGTTTTTAAAAAGAGAGAAATAAAAGTCCTCAAATTCAAAAAAATAAAATTTAAGACATTTTATAGTAAGGAATTTGCAAGAAAGTTAAAAATTCAATACAAGAATGTCAAGAGTCTTTTTTAAAAAAGACAAGATACAACTAGATTTGATTTAAAATAAGATAAATGGCTGGACTCCAGTAGAGATTAAAAAGCTAAAATTGAAGCTATACATGATTAAAATAAAAATCAAGAGCCATTGAGGCGAGAGTTAAGAACATGTTAGTAAGTGAGGCTGACAACAACGTAAGGATTGTAAACGTGATAAAGGAAATGGAAAAAAAAGTATAGGATGAAATGAAAGTGAAGACTTGTTAAATTTAGAGAGATAGGTGAGAGACAGAGAGGCTGAGAAGACACGAGAAGGCAGGGAATTCCAGCAGTCCTGATTCTCCTGGGTGTTGTCGCAGTTCAAGGGAGCCATTTTGGGGGAGGGAGGAAGAATCAAGAGGCAGCAAATCAAGAATTTTTCCTTCCCTCCATGTCCTAGACATCATCCCTAGAGGCTTAGCGATTGAACCCCCCAGCTGGGGCAGTCATTCTCCTCTTTCATTCACCAAGGCCCAGAAGGAAAGGAATTTTCCAGAGCCGCTGTGCTTTGTTTCTGCTTCCTTAATTTGCTTTCTTCCTCTTCCTGAAGCAGACCATGCTTCAGGCCTGACTTCAGCTATGAGTCAGGGGAAACTGTCCTAGATCCCACCATGCAAAGGGGTGGAGAGGAAATCAAATATGGATTGAGGGTAAAATGTCTAGAACTGCGAACGGTTCACTAACACCTCCTTTTCATGTCTTCTGCATCAGAACATGAATACCAGTGGCAGGATGTTCATCTTCTGTAAAGTTGCTAAAACTACCCCATATGTAATTATATATTCTTACTGTACTGGCTCAAAATTGTGCAGAATAAAGTGTAACCTAAAGAGAAATCAAAAATAGTTACTTGGTTCCCTTTGCCAAATTTCCTTGAAAAATGTAAATGCGTGAAAATTTAAAATTAGGTAATCAGCTAAAAAGTATTTGTTGAGTTATCCTGGGTTTGGAGCCTGGCGAGTTTCCCTGAAAGCAATGAGGACAGGCTTCCTGGTCCCGGCTGGGCACCAGAGGGTCCAAGGCTGAGTCCAGGCTGGTGCTCTTTGCTGTGACCTACTTTTCATCAGTCTGAAAACCAGAGAACATATCTTGTGAGTGCTTTCTCTTCCAGGATCTCACTTTGGCCCACTACTCAGGTTTGGTCTGTCTTTATTTTCCTTTGAGAAGATATTGTTTCTGCAAGCAAGTGCACATTTTATGAAAGTTCTGCACTTTGTTTCTACCTCTTCAACCTCCTTTAGTCTGCTTCAGACCATGCTTCAGGTCTGACAACACAGCCCATGCATCAGCAGATAGGATCCTCTGAAAAGAGCTTGGATGGCATTTTTAAGTTAATTTCAGTCTTTCATTTTTCTGCTTATTACTATGTGCCTTAGTCCACTCAGGCTGCTATTACTGAATACTTTAGACTGAGTAATTTATCAACAGCTGGAATTGATTTCTCACAGTTCTGGGGGCTGGGAAGTCTAAGATCAAGGTGCCAACAGATTCAGTATCTGCTGAGGGCTCACTCTCTGCTCCATAGATGGCACCTTCTTGCTGTATTCTTATATGGTGAAAGGGGTAAATAATTGCCCTCAGTCCTCTTTTTTAAGGGCATTAATCCCATTCATGTGGGCTCTTGAGGCTCCTAAATTTCCCCACCTCTTTATATTATCATTATAGAGGTTAGTTTCAACATAGGAATTTTGGTGGGACTCAACATCCAGACCATAGCACTGTGTAACCCAGTTTCTCTGAACCTCACCAGCCTGTTGGAAACAGAGAAGTCTGATGAATAATAATAACCCAGTTTTACTGCCTCTGCCCCCACCCAACTATGGCAGGACTTTGAGTCTCGAAAGCACTTCCAATTGTCAGCCTGTTATTTCAGGGAGTGTCTGTAGCATCTCACACTGTCTCACCTCAGTCTTTACGTTCTTCTTCAGCCCTCCTTTGACATCTACTGCTTGCAAACCCACCAGAGGGCTGTGTGTCACCATTACTGTTGAGTCCAATGTCAGTGGCAAATGGGATCTAGCGGGGGACTACATCCCCTTCCCAAGCCCTCCAACAGATTTATGGAGAAAGAGGCAAAGGAGTGGCACCTTTTCATGTGCTCACTCCTGATGGCAGGTCCTCACAAAGCTTCTTACCTCAAGGACACCATATTTGTGTCAAGCAGCAAAGCCTGGAGGTACACAGCTGTACTTTGTACTTTGTCCCAAGGATTCCTTATCTAGCCAGGGTTCTGGTATACTCCATACAGAGTTGGGGAGAACACCCACTTCCTACACTCTGGATACCCTTCATTACCTGCACTCAGGAACAGCATGCGGAGCCCTTTCCTAAGTTTCTTCCTGGAGCCCTTCTCTCCATAAGTCTTGGACACAGAACCTTGGACTTGGCTCCAGGGCTATCATGTGGCATGGACACCATGCTCTCCTCCCAGTGGGATATGTGCCTTCTCCCCATTCTTTTCAATAGAAATGACTTGGATGCAGGTTATCTCCTGACAGGATCTCCCATCACTCAATCAGACATGAACCCTAATGCTGGATCTCAGTTTAGTTTCAACTGGGAATCCTGCTCTATACATAGAATTATTTTTGACATTTATTTTGTCTTTGTGTTTTCCTATTGTCTATATAATCGCAGAACCCATATCACCGTGAGCAAGGGAATTATCCACCCTGAGCCTCTGTTTCTTCATCTGTGAAATGTGATCTGCCCATTCCTTGTCAGTTATGAGTATCACCTGAGAATGTTGATGACCGAACTATTTTTTTAAGTGTAAACTCACAAACAGTACTGAGTTAGAGAGAACCAGGAGCAATCGCTTTGTATTTTTTTAGCCAGAGTGGCAAACTTGGGAAAGATTGATTTCCTTTTCTCTAATTCAATCTCACTGGCTTAGTTTAGGTTTTTCTTTAACAAAAGATTAAACTTGATATGAATTATTTACATATTTTAGTAGTGTCTTGCCGGGAGACTTTAAAATGCCACAGATATGGGGGGTAGGGATACAGTGGTGGACTGGTAGGCAGGCCCTAGGGGAAAAAGCCAAGAGGCTATGTGTTGTAAAATAAACCCAAATGGATAGGTCTGGCAGTACCTGTGCAGGATAGACTGGATAAGTGAAGTTAATTAGCTCATAAGTTTGTGAGATAAAGCTACAGCCAGGATTGCAGATGGGGCTGGCAAATACAAGGATCAGTGCCACTGTTTCCCCTGTGCCCGCAGCCCCGGGCAACATTGCTAATGGATTGGAGCACTCCTTCTATCTGAGCTGAAACTTGATCTCACATTTCTTCTCAACAAAATGCTTCATGGTTTGGCTTGGAGTTAGTATCTTAGATGAAACTAATTTTTTATGCTAGAAGACTTGGAGAATGTAGTTAGATCAGGAGAGCCCACATAACAACAGTGGATGGAAGCTGCAATCATCAAGAAAAAAAAAGCTTTGTGGGCATATGCTGGATGAAAGCGCTTCATGAGGTATTTGGGCAATTGGTGGTTTGTGGAAAGACCATGAACAAAAGGATAAAAAGAGGACTGAGAGACGAGGGCTGGAGTCAGAGCCCGGTGTCCTAAGAGCCCAGCTCTGTTCCCTGCCCCAAAGCCTCCCCCAGCAAATGCGCAAACACGCACACACTTAATTCCCAAAGCTGTGTCACATATTAAATATTTGGTTATTTGAATTTCAACTTAGATTTAAATTAATTAAAGTGAATATTTTTTTTTGAGACAGAGTCTCCCTCTGTCACCCTGGTTAGAGTGTCATGGCCTTAGCCTAGCTCACAGCAACCTCAAACTCAAGCGATCCCTCTGCCTTGGCCTCCCAAGTAGCTGGGACTACTGGTACCCACCACCACACCTAGCTAGTTTTTCTATGTTTAGTAGAGATGGGGTCTCACTCTTGCTCAGGCTGGTTTCAGCTCCTGAGCTAAAATAATCCATTCTTGTTGGCCTCCCAGAGTGGTAGGATTCCCAGAGTGGTGTGAGCCACCACGCTTGGCCCCTAAAATGAAATAAATTTTATCTTATTTTGTTTATTTTTATTTCAGATTAATATGAGCTTACAAAGGATTAGGTTGCATTGTTTGCATTTGTTAGGTAAAGTCCCTGTTGTAGTTGTGCCCCTTCACCCAGGAAGGGGGCACATGTACCCTTACATTATGCCTGACAGGTGAGAGCACACCAATCCCCCTCCCTCCTCCCCCCTCCTCTAACTTGAATTTGATTGAGTAATGCAATATAATTTAAAAGGTAGCTCTTCAGTTGCACTAGCCATATTCCCAGGGCTCACTAACCACACATGGCTTGTGGCTACTGAATTCATGCTGCAGAGATAGGGAGCAAATTCCGTATTCACAAGAGAGGTCTCTTGGCAACCTAAAGAAAATCCCATGGGCATATCTTACTTATAATTCTGCTTAATAGCCTGGCATCACAGGGCTCATCCTTTCCTGGTGGGAGTTAGTCACACAGATGTATTAATAGAAACTCACCTCTTGAATCCCTCCCTCATCTGTGCAGACAGAGGGATCAGGCTGGGGGAGAGAAAAAGAAAACACACAATTTCAAAAATTGCAATGATTTTTCTTCAACATGAAAGTTACAGGAAGAACAGATGGCACTTTTTTAAAAAAATAAAAATCCGGGATCAAAGAGAAGAAAAGAGCCAAGAATGAGTCTCAGGGCTGCTGTTGCTTTTTCCTGACCACCTCGGCCAACTCAACTCCATCATTGTTGTTTCTGCTAAATACACAAATGTTCTTAGTTTGAAGATGTGGTTTGCAGAGAGAGCTCTTACTTTTATATTCGATTGGAAAGAAGACAGTACCTTTTGCCCAAACTTCTTATGATCCTCTGATTTCCCATCCAGTCTGCCTGCCTGCCGGCTGTTTTCTGTATGAGGCAGAACAGATAGCTTTGACCTTGGAGCTGCTCTATGGGATTTTCTGCAGATGGTGCTCAATAATAAGGTGTTTGCTCATTTATTCCTAGGTTCTTTTATTTCAAAATAAAATTGCAGCCGAATTGACCCATAGGGAGAAAACAGATTAGGTAGAAAATAGCATCTCTTTCAATTTCTTACTCTAAGGTACTGCTGCCATCTTCCCATGAAATTGCCCCACCAGGATGCTGGCAATAACAGAACAGGGCAGTCCAGGGGGAGGTTAAGACCTCATTCTGGACAGGCACTTGCGGACGGCCAGGAAAGTCAGCTGAGGCTGAGAGGACAGACTGAGAGGCCAGGATCCAGAGTCCAGAGGGTCAGGGAGAGGGCAGGCTCTTGTGGTTCCAGGCTGGCACCTTGGAGGCACCAACAGACCATTTCCTCACCAGCCCATCCAGTTGGAGGCCATGGGGGTTCCGGTGTCCCCAACTGAGACAGAGAAGAGATTAAATCAGCTGAATCAGATCTGAAGGGACTTTGGGGATCATCTTCTGACGTCCTCCTTCAGAGTGCCTGAAGATAAGGAACACCTGGGGAAGCTTGTCCAGCTCAGCACCTGCAGCCTGAGCCACACCTGCTGCCACTTGTCTACCTTGTCCACAGTCACACATCTGGTAAGCAGCACAGCTGGAATCTGAATTCCCAAACCCCTTACCATTATGTCACACGTTTGAAGAGACTCCACTTTTTTGTGTTATTGGGTGCCTTGTCGTATTTAGTCTACAAAATGGGTTCCACTGCTAATAAGGTTTAAAAACACAGACCTAGTCTGATCCTTGCCTTTTATACAAAAAGAATCAAAAGCCCAGAGAGGTGAAATAATCTGTGGTCAAAAGTTAACAAAATGGCAGCACAAAATTGTTGATCTGGCCTGGCCAAGGCTGGTGGCTTCCTCCAGAGAGGTTAACTCTGAAGTAGACTCTCTCCTGAGCCAGAGTGCCCCTGGTTGATCTGGTCTGCAATGTTTCCAACTGCAGACTGGGGGACACCCACTGTTTCCTAAGGCTGGGGGACATCGTTTGCTGAGGAGTTCTGGCCCCTGGATCTGATGCTAGGGGCATATAGTCAATGGAAAAAAACAAAGGCCACTGTTTACTGTGAGTACATTTCTCATCTTGCTAATGTGGGACCATGGCTCTTTTGTCAGCCTGTGTTGAGTCCCTACAACTGCAACTGAATCTGACTCTTTCACTCCTATTCTAATTTAGTGTCCCTGTGACTTGGGGCTTCTGAAAGAATGCAATATTTTCTCCTTGAGGTGGTTGTATTTCAGGAGCTGGTGACATTTCCTTCATCCCTGAGGCTGGTCATATATTATTTGGAGATGTTTTGTAACCAAAGGACAAATGTATTTCTCACAGCAGCAGCCTCCACCCTTATGTCCCCTAAGCCAAGGTGGGCCAATCAGGGAAGGGATTGGGAAGCAGCCAGCCCCCATCCTCCAGAAATAGCCATCTGGGAAGCAAATGAGCTTACCCTTTGCTCCCACTGGGAATGGATATACCGCATGATGCCTCTGAGTCCTGCTCCTGGAGCATTTGAGTTTGCACAGGGAGAAGGGAGGTTTTAGAAGCTGCACATTCTTTGTTTAGGGCAACCAGTTGGGTCTTCAAGTTGATTTATTTGATTGAGTATCCAAGATCCAGTGTTTTTTCTAAGGCTACTGTCAAAACTATCCTATGTTGAGAAATCAATTTTCTTCACTTGACTGAAATGGACTCACATAATGCATGATTGAGAAAGGCCTTCCTTCTTTAGGATCCTCCTTGAATGATGTGCCTCTTGACACTCTCTCTTGGAGGGGCTTCTATTAAAATGGGTGAGTCTTGCCTCCTTTTATCAGCTTCTGATCCTTTCAGGTTTGTGAAATAGGCAGCTCCACCAAGTAGCCATTAAACATTCCCTGTCCTTGCAGGAAGACAGACTGCAGAGAACTCCTGCCTGCATTTTTCACAGTAGCAACAGCTCTAACTTAGCAGAAAGTCCCACACTAAGCAAATCTGACTAAGGAAATCTGACATTTGCAGCAAGAGCCATACCGCAATACCACGTCTGTGGGAAAGTCTGGAAAGATGGATGAGGGGATGAAATGAGGGTGGAAGGAGCAGGGTGTTTTTGAAAGGGAGCAGTGCAGGCTGAAGGGAAGCAGGTGGAGTGGCCAGGCTTCCCACTGACTTAGGTTTGAATCCTGGCACCTTTCCTTTCCAGCTGTGTCTCTGTGAGCAAATCTTGGTGACTTCATCTGCAAATAACAACTACTTGCTGGAGTGGTTAGCACTAAATGAGTTAATGAATGTAAAACATATGACACTGTGCCTGGTACATAGTTTGTATTCAATAAATATTAGCTGCTATGGTTTAATTCCTCTTGGGACATGACAGTGGCTCTCCTGGCTTAGTGTGGGAACCTGGCCAGTGAGGTCTGATTTACCCTAACTATGAGTTTTCAACCACTTTGGCCGCCATTTTCCAGGATGTTGGTCGAGTGTGCTGGGGGCTCTCACCTGCCACTAGACACGGGGTTGAGCTTCCTTGAAGCAAGGAGGCTGGAAAGCAGGTGATTATGCAGGTGTGAAGCGCTCCTCAGTCTTCTGCCCACTTTATCCTGCCATTTCAGAAGGGATTTCTCAGTTAATTAAAGAGAAGAGAGACTAATTACATTCAGCTCTGCCTTAGGGAGAGAAGACTCTTAGAGTCTTTGCAAACTCTGCCTCATGGCAGCACCTTCTGTCTTGCCCCTGGGCCCCCCATGGCAGAAGACCCACGTCTCCTTTTCAGTCTCCTCAAAAGGAGGATGAATGAGTCTCAGATAAATAAACAACTGGCAAGGATAATGAAATCTGGCAGCGTTTGAAGTAGAGCCCTGGCCTGTCTCTGTCCTTCTACCCCGCAGAGGCTGCTCATTCCTGGTCTGTGCAGAGAGTCCTTGAGCAGAAAGAAATAAACACTCCCGGTGCTGCAGCGAGGTGCAGCCGACCGTGTTTATGAACTGCAGGGAAAGTTCCCCCGCTGGAGCCTCTAGGGCCGCCCGATGCGCTGGTACAGCTGTCTAATAAAAGACCATTTTCGTAATCGGCGCTCAGTGAAAACGTTCCATTTTCATTTATAGAAACAGTGAAGCCACCGGCTTTTTAAAGGCCCCCTCCTCCTCTTCTTCCTCACCCCAAGGCTGAATCTTCCAGCTCACCCCCTCAGCCAGCTGTGTCTTGTCAAAGTTCCAACCTCCTCCCTGAGCAGCATACATGTCTCTGACCAAGCCCGTGTGCATTGCTGTTTATTCTCTGTCTGGAGCTGAGGATCGTGGCCTCACCCACAGAAGCAACTGTGGTGAGAGTGGTCAGCTGAGGGGTGCAGGGAGACCCCGAGGGTGAGCCACCGGGCGTCTCTTCCAAGCCCAGCTCACCGAAGCACTTCCCCGTCCCCATACAGCATGGGTTGTGACAACTGAGAGGGCGGGAGAGGAGAGCAGAGAGAGGAAATGCTGCCCAGAGACAGGAGGCCAGGAGCCCAGAGCCCGGGAGGGCCTGGGAGCAAACAGAAGGGAAGGGAAGGAAGCGAGCAGAGACACAGGCCGCAAAACCTCACTTAGCCAGCTGGCGGGGGGATGGGCCATTTTAGTTAGTGGAAGTTTCTAGTTAACTGTGAACAGAACCCAAATCATTTTTGTCTTAACCCTTCATTTAGAAAAGCTTTCCACAAAATGTGAGTTCACTTTCACATTTCCACTACCGAAGGGGACTGTGGGATCTTAGGCTGTCTCCAAGGGCAGCAGGCTGGATGTGCATCTAAGCGCCCAGTGGAAGGAAGCATCCAGGCCCTGGGAAAATACATGCTGAATTCCAATCTTTATCCTAAAAGTTAAATCGCTGAAATAAATCTGCTTTTTCATGTTTTTAACTTATCTTAATCATGGATTATGGAGAATTGCTGTGAAAGTGTGACTGCCTGGTATACGCCTATTCAGTCCTCAAATCTCAACTGAATATTGACTCCTCCGTGAAGCCTTCCTGATGACGCCTTCCTGTCTCCCCTCCGGCCCTCCCAGTACTTCCCTCTGCACTGAGCATACTGTGTTCAAACCCCTGTGATCATGGGCTACAGCAGGCACATGTTGGAGAGAGGTCTTCATCTCTGGGGCCACTTGCTAAGCAGCTGGTCTTGAGTCTTTGCCTTCTGATCGTGATCAGCTCCAATTCTCAGCAGGCAGGAAACAGCCCCTGTTTCACAGCTATATCCCTGGCTCATGGCCAGGGAAAAAATGGGAGGAAACAGTCTCTAAACAGGACAGAAGAGAGGAAGAGACATCATTGGTAGCCTTGGTGATTTAACCTTAATTCTGAGAAGACTTAACTCGTGTCTGTTTCCCTTTGAACTGCAAGACAAGGCGCCTTCTACAACATTTCTGAGTTTTGAATCTACTCAGAAAGACAATGTTTCTCTTTGTTATGACAGCAAGTTTCCTAAATGTACTGTAGTGGGCAGGGGTGGGGTGAGAGATTAGGAGAGAAAGCAGTTTAAGAGCCAGAGAGACACAGTGTCAGATCTATGGAAGTTGAACCCAAGGAGAGAGTCAAAACCAACCAGGGGGCAGATGGTCATTTCCACTCAACATCCGCCGAGTCTCTATTCTGCAAACCATCACAGAAAGTCACGAAAACAATTCTCGTTGGGCCAGGAGCTGTTGCTGAGGATGACAAATCAGAAGTAGAGCAAAACCAGGGCAGGGCACTGGTCTTGTGTCCTGCTGCACAGCCCTGGTTGTGCTGTCTCTGGCCTAGGAGACAGCTGCCTGACCACTGGCCCTTGGACCATTCAAATTGGAAGCCCATGGCAGGAGCCAGCACGGCTAATATCTGGAGGTTTAGCTCCATCTGCTCTGAACTCAGTGGAAACCTCCTTCCTCTGGCCTGGCCTCCTGTTGGTGCCGGGCCCCAGCACCTCAGATAGCCTCAAGTCTGCCTAGCCATGATGTCAAGTCTAATTTCAGCCAGAGGCCTGGCAATCCTTTCAACAGCCCACTGGAAAGCCTATGTGTTGTCAAAAACAAACAAACCCACAGCCCTCTTTTACCATGGGTTCCACAGACATGTGACGTGTGGTGAAGGCCAACTGTGGAGGCTGTACACTGTGTCCCCTAGGATTCCAGGCAGACAGTGCGTGCTGCCCAGCAGACAAACCGCCTAGTACATTTCTGTGCATCACTGTGTGAGCCGAACTTTACTCACTCTCATTGAGCAGGAAGCACGGGGGACAATTCCTCAGCAGGACTCCTGGAAGGCAAGACTTGTTCTTGTTTCTTCTGTATTTCCAGTATCCGGGACAGAACCTGACAAAGGGTAGGTTCTCAACAGATGTCTCCGAAGCACGTGTAATAATCCTATATCCAGGATTCAGTGTGACAGGGTAGAGTCTGCCCCGCTGTCCCTGTGCTTCTTCACACGGACGAGCTCCTTGAATCTCCTCACGGTCCCTGTCGGCCTAGGATTTTAGCATCCAAGCTTCACACCCCCATGTGGGTAGCTCTCGAGAGCAAACTCAGGGCATTCAAGTCCCCTCTCCCAGCCCCTCTCAGAGAGCGGGGAAAGCACCTTTCACAGCTCGGGGCTCCTCACAATCTGCATCTTGGTTCATCTTCTCACACTACTCGTGAAATCGGAATAGTGGCCAGCCTCTCTGATTTTTCTGACTTTAGAGGCTCCCCACTCTGGGAATCTTTGCTGGCCATGGGGGTCATTGAGACCAGGAGCTACCAGGTACATCCAAGTTTGTCCTGTAATGTCCCTTCAGGTTTGTGTTGGATGGAGCTGTGTGCACTCACTGATAGCACACACAACTGGCACGCCTGGTCAGCTCCAGGCCAGCTTGGCAGTCCCCTGGGGGCACAGAGCACTCCGTGCAGAATTCACTCATTTCCTATTAGCAGCCTGTGTTTACGGATGGGTCAAGACCCCTTGGGTTTCTCTCATGTGACTAGGTCTATTATTTCTGTCTAGCACTAAATTGGGGGGATAATTAGAAGTTATGACTTATAATCAAATTTAGAATTAGGATCTTGGCTAGTCCGAGTGCAGTGGTGTTTACAACTAATCGATCAAAATTAGGATCTTTACTCTATTCATTCTATTTTTAAATTTTACCTTGTCCTATGTCCACCTTCTACCTACACTGTAGCAACATATTCTCTTCTGACTTGTCCACTGGTGAAGTTTTGGTATGAGTCAAGGGTAAGATGTCTTCATCAGGCTGCCATGGAGATGATTCCCACCCACTTTCCTCAGGAGGGCTGGTGGCCATGACTCTGGCCCACCAGTTGATGGCTGTATTATCCAGGACCTGCTAAGCTGCCTTAAAAGAGCCCATCACTAGAGGAGATGGGCTGGGTCCCCTGTTTTCTTGAGAACCAGAAAGCCCCTCAGGAACCTACTCTTCTCATCTGCACACTTAGCTGCTAACTCTGGAGCACCCCAGCTTCCTAAGGCTGAGGCCACCAAACCAAGAGGAGGCTCTCTGAACCTGGGTAAGTGCTCTTTCCCAAGCTACTGGACAAAGAGGAGGGGGAGAAATCAAAGCAAATGAACTCCTTTCACTATTGAATAAGTTCCACCTTCAGTATGAGAGGCTCCTTGCCTGCAGGAGCATCCCTTTGTCTTTTCTGTTTGGCTGAGTTCCTTTGCAATTTATTGTTAAGACTTCCCCTTCTCCTCCTTCTCTTCCCTCTCCTCTTCCTCCTTTTTAAAAAAATATTTTTATATTTTGAAAAGCTGCACAAATAGAACAGACAATCCCAGTATGTCCTTTATCCCATACGGGAGGGAAAACTTTCCCTCTAGCCTCTGAGTGTTCTGTAATTGAGTCTATGAAATAAACTGATAGTAGACAAATTAACAGGTGCAAAGAAATAGAAATTAATTACATGCGTGGGGGATATTACATGACAGGAAAGGAAATACCCCAAACCACAGTGAGATCTAGAAACTTATGTACTTTCTTCATAGGGGAGGATGGGTAGTAGGCAATTTAGGGAGAATAAATTATCACATTTGGGAGAAGATGAATCAGCCCCCAGAAGAATAGGTGAAATGCTGTGACAAAGTCTGCATGGATATGGTATTGATCTCCAGTCCCCTCTCCTGTTTAATTTTCTTGGTTGATGAATTATTTGGAGTGGGCTTAGGACAGTTGAGTTAGTTTTGGAGGGTCTGTCTTGAGGCAAGTAAAGGAAGTTCAAAGAAAGCCCCCCCAGCATTTGCTCTTTCCCAAGTGTCCACAGTTTGAAGGAATCAGCATAGTAAAGTGGTCTGTGTTGGGGGACGGGGATTATTTACAGAACTCTTCAATCCAGATTCCTAAAGAGTTAACATTTTTTTTTTTGAGACAGAGCCTCAAGCTGTCACCCCAGATAGAGTGCTGTGTCATCACAGCTCACAGCAACCTCCAATTCCTGGGCTCAAGCGATTCTCCTGCCTCAGCCTCCCAAGTAGCTGGGACTACAGGCACCCGCCACAACGCCCGGCCATTTGTTGAGTTGCAGCCGTCATTGTTGTTTGGCGGGCCCGGGCTGGATTCGAACCCACCAGCTCAGGTGTATGTGGCTGGCGCCTTAGCCCGTTGAGCCACAGGCGCCGAGCCCATTAATTTTGTTTTTTCGATTGTTAACTTCTTTGCAGGTAGAGACGATGTTTCCCTCCATAAGCCCCAACACAGTGTTAAATAGTCATTAACTATGGGACTTCCTCTGTCAGCTGTTCATGGGTGTGGAATGGACTGACTGGCTAAACCCTAAGGACAAACTACTTGTGGGAGGTCACAGACTATCCTTCCTTTCCTTTGTTATGTCCTGGGCTAACACTTATTGTGCTCTTACTGTATGCCTCACAGTGTGCTAAGTGCTTTATTTACATTGTCCTACACAATTCTCTCATCAGCTTATAATGTGGGTACTATTGTTATACACATTTTACAGATAGGGTTTAGAGAGTAATTTTCCCATGGTCGCACAATAGCAAGGAACAGAGTCAGGATTCCAACCCAGGTCTGTCTGACTCCAAATCCTATGAACTTAAACTACTACTTGCACAGCCACCATTAGTTCAGTTGCCCAGTGTGGGCCTTTTCCCATTTCTTTCCAGTTAGCTCTTCAGGATGAGGGGACATTAGTTTAGGTTGCCATTGACTACACATTGTCTAAACTTCTCAGGTATTGACCCCTCTTCTACCCTGAGTAGCAGGGCTTTCATTCTTCATCTGAACAGTTTCCCTCGGGTCTCCTCAGAGCTGATTTTGCAGACCAAATTTCTCCTCTGTAAGAAAATGGAATGAAGAATAACAAATATCTTAGTTTCATAATCTCAGTATCTTTAGCGACTTGGAGTTAGTCTTATCAGGTGTAGGCAAGAAGAGAACGGTGAAGAGATTCATCAACCCAAGAAACCGGTATGCAAACACTAGCTGAGCAAGAGTCATGCATAAGAACTATCAATCACTTGATTCTGTCCCTCTGAAGTTAACTTTCTTTGCAGCTGCAGAAAAAAAAAATTGATTCGAAGTTTGGGAAAGGCAAACAATGTGACCTGAACATGGGTCACATAAGTCCTAGAAAATGTTTTAAAGTTTTAGATCTTGCTTTTTCTAATATTTCTACAATGAGCATATATGACTTATACAATAAATAGCAACAATAAATATTTCTAAATGGACTGTAGGTGAACACAAGGCAGCATACAGAAACCTTGGGTCGTTGTGTGTTCTAGCTGAATCTATGCAGGTTAACTGGTGTGAAACGATGTGGTCAACTCAAACAAAATGTGGTCTCAGGAATGTCTTACCCAAACTGGAAAAAAATCAAAGAAAATTGGGCTGCAGGGTAAATTGAAGATTCAAGTCACAAGGGTTAAAATGGATGTATATACGAGTTTTCTACTAAAACGATACAAAAACTCACTGATATGTGTGTGGCTACTTACCTCTGTCACCACTTACTAGATGTCTGAGTAGGAGACAAAAGAAGCAGCAGAACTAGGAATAGGGTTCCTGAAAGCAGATCTGTGTAGTCATAGCTGTGTTCTGTAGGCTCTGACTGATTCTGTCTGAGTCAATGAGCAAGGCACAGGCTCGTATAGCTATGGGGCAGCTTGAGCAAAAGTGAGCCCCTGACTCTACTAAAAATAGAAAAAAATTAGCCAGGTGTGATGGCACACATTTGTAGTCCCAGCTATTTAGAAGGCTGAGGCAGGAGGGTCACTTGAATCCAAAACTCTGAGGTTGACATAGTCTAGGCTGACGCCACAGCACTCTAGCCTGGGCAATAGAGTGAGACTGTCTCAAAAAAGAAATTTGTGGCTCAGTGCCTGTAGCCGAAGCAGCTAAGGCGCCAGCCACATACACCAGAGCTGGCGGGTTCGAACCCAACTCAGGCCCGCCAAACAACAATGAGAACTAGAGCCAAAAATAAGCCGGGTGTTGTGGCGGGCGCCTGTAGTCCCAGGTACTTGGGAGTCTGAGGCAAGAGAATCTCTTAAACCCAGTTGGAGGTTGCTGTGAGCTGTGATGCCACGGCACTCTACCCAGGGCAACAGCTCGAAGCTCTGTCTCAAAAAAAAAAAAAGAAGTTTGTGGGGATTTGGGTGCCATTTTATTATTCTTCCCTGGTGCTACTCTGTCCTTTCCCAGGAAGCCAGTGGCATAGGATCGCTATACTGAAAGGGTGTAAGAAAGGCCTGGCTTCAAAAAGTTAAAGATCCACAAAGAAGGACCCTGGTGGAGCCCAAACACTTGTGGAGTGACTAGATACCGGAAATACAAAGATGTGTAAGAACTTATCCTTGCTCTCAAGAAACTTCAGTCTTGAGTGAGAAGCCTATAATACAAATTATAACACAATATGTAAATGCAATATCATGACACCTACAAGGTGCTTTGGCAATACAAAAATAAGTACAACTTAGCTTAGCTGAAAGGGAGAGTTCATGAGAAATTATGAATGCTTTCCGAATGTAATCTTTGGGAACTTAGTTCCATGTAACTATGATGCCATGTAAGGGGAAGCAGCATGAGGAGGTGTGGCATGGGATAGGCTTCTGAAATAGGGAGTAGCCACTTTACCTTATGCACAATAAATATTAATAAAGAAGGAAATAAAAATAAGAAAAAAATATGTTTGAATGAATGCAGCTCTGGGAGCCAGGAACAGCCAGGCTTGGGCCATCTCTTAGAGGACTTGCTCCTATTCCTTAGGCTACAATTTGTGTTTCCAATTCAGCCACTTTTATATGCTAGTTCCATTCCTCTAGCCCGAGGGTTTGAGGTTGCTGTGAGCTTTGATGCCATGGCACTTTACCCAGGATGACAGAGTGAAACTCTGTTTAAAAAAAAAAAAAGTCAGTAGTAGCAGAGAGAGAGGAATGAATAGGTGTAGCACGGCGGACTTTTAGGGCAGTGAAATTGTGAAACTATTCTACATAGTATTACAATGGTGGATTCGTGCACTTATGTTTGTACTAACTCATGGAATAGACCAATCCCAGGGTAAAACCTAATGTAAACTAGGGTCTTTGGGTAATAATGATGTGTCAATTCAGGTTCATCAATTGTAATAACTGTACCACTCAGATGAAGGATGTTAATAATGGAGGAAGGCATGTGTGTGTGGAGACAGGATGTTCATGGGAAATCTTTGTATCTTCCTCCCAATTTTGCTGTTAACCTAAAACTGCTCTGAAAAATAAAGTCTTTTTTTTTTTTTTTTTTTTTGAGATAGAGCCTAAAGCTGTCACCCTGGGTAGAGAGCCATGGCATCACAGCTCACAGCAACCTCCAACTCCTGGGCTTAAGCGATTCTCTTGCCTCAGCCTCCCAAATAGCTGAGACTACAGATGCCCGCCACAATGCCCGGCTATTTTTTGGTTCTAGTTGTCATTGTTGTTTGGCAGGCCCTGGCTTAATTCGAAACCGCCAGCTCTGGTGTATGTGGCTGGCACCTTAGCTGCTTGAGCTATAGGCGCCAAGCCTCTTTTTTTTTTTTTAAGTAGTTGAATGATATCACCCAAATGGTGCACAATTCTCTTTTTCACCCAGATGAAAAGCCAAAGTTCCTTTATTTCTTTAAATATTTTTTTTATTTTAATAGGCCATATAAAGGACTTTACAAAGTTCTCAATGAATGGCTTTAGAAGCTTTATTCTGCCTATTCCTTCTGTCTGAAATACTCTTTTCCCAGTAGTCTACTTAACTAATTCCTTCCCTTCCTCAAGTCTTTGCTACAATTTCACCTCTCAGTGAGAGGAACACTCTCTGGCTCCTTAATACTGTAACCCTCTGCCTTCACCCCCAGGTACTCCTGATCTCCCTTACCCTAATTTATGTTTTCTGTTCTCCAAGTCCTTATCACTTATAATATATAATGTATTTGTCTTTATTCTTTAATTTCTTTAAATTTGTTAATTTCTTGTCTCCCCTGCTAGGTTGTAAATTCTGTTAGGGATTATTTGGTTCACTGATGTAGCTATCTGCTTAGAATACTCAAATGTTGAATGTACAAATGAAGGGAGATGAAATAGCTTCAGTTGAAGGCTCTACTTTCTCAGTGCTTCTTCCTGGTTGGTAAAAATAAAAAAAGAAAGCAAGCTCTGCTTTCTATTACCCAGATTTCCCATTCTTAACATCTCTCTCTCTCTTTTTCTTTTGTTTGAGACAGAGTCTCAAGCTGTCACCCTGGGTAAAGTGCTGTGGCATCACAGCTTACAGCAATCTCAAACTCTTTGGCTTAAGCGATTCTCTTGCCTCAGCCTCCCAAGTAGCTGGGACTACAGGTGCCCGCCACAATGCCTGGCTATTTTTGTTGTTGTTGTTTTTGTTGTTGTCATTGTTGTTTTAGCTGGCCTGGGTGGGATTCAAACCTGCCAGCCTCGGTGTATGTGGCTGGCACCCTACCGAACATATCTCAGAAGCTAATATTAAGAAACTGAGGAGGACAGGTGCTGGGGCTCACGCTTATAATCCTAGCACTCAGAGAGTCTGAGGTAGGTGGATTGCCTGAGCTCACAGGTTCAAGACCAGCCTGAGCCAGAGTGAGACTTAAGTTTCTAAAAAAAATAAAGTGGGCATTGTGGCAGGCGTCTGTAGTCCCAGCTACTTGGGAGGCTTAGACAAGAGAATCCCTTGAGCCCAAGAGTTTGAGGTTGCTATGATGCCATGGCACTGAACTGGGGGGCAACAAATGGGAGACTCTGTCTCAAAAAAAAAAAGAAGAAGAAGAAAAAAGAAAGAAAGAAAGAAACTGAGAGATGAGTTCCATGCATCTTAATTCCAGGGACTGACTGAGAAGAGGAAATAAAAATCTGCCTTGGGCGTGATGACCAGGGGGAGGGGAGAGACACCTTGTGAACTTTTCCTCCAGGGTAGACAG
This sequence comes from Perodicticus potto, assembly GCA_963574655.1. Taxonomy (NCBI): domain Eukaryota; kingdom Metazoa; phylum Chordata; class Mammalia; order Primates; family Lorisidae; genus Perodicticus; species Perodicticus potto. The sequence continues at coordinate 30,642 of CAUYRH010132581.1, forward strand.
GAATTACAATCTAAAAGATTAGTTGACCCAGAGTTCCAGTGGTACAATCATTTAGTGAGTGGTACTTATATGACAGTGCAAGCGGAACAAAGATCAGTTGACCACTAATATTTTAACATTTTAATGTATTTTCCTGTTTTCTATAAGTTTTAAATATATGTTAAATTTATCAAGTCTTTTTCTCCATGGATTTTGTTTGTATTTATGTGTTCTTTAAGACCTTTCCTACCACCAAGATTATAAACATCTTCTTTTATACTTGTTCTAATGTTCATATAATTTAGGTTATGGTTTTTGTTGTAGTTTTCTAAAATTTGGGTCTGGTCTTTAATCCACCTGGAATTTATGCTTGTGATTTGTGAGAGACAGGGAGCTAACATCATTTTTGACAAATACGAGTCATCCAAACCATAAGAGTCCACCCTTTCCTCATTGATTTGAATGTCACCTAATCACATAGTCTATTTTTTAATTCTTTGTTCCTTCTGTTTGTCTATTCTGACACCAATACCAAACAATTGTTAATTACTATGACTTTACACTATATTTTGATTTTCTGGTGGTAATCTCTGTTTTTTGTTTTGTTTTGTTTTTGAGACAGAGTCTCACTATGTCGCCCTCAGTAGAGTGCTATGGCATCACAGCTCACAGCAACCTCAAACTCTTGGGCTTAAGCAATTCTCTTGCCTCAGCCTCCCAAGTAGCTGGGATGACAGGTGCCTGCCACAATGCCTGGATATTGTTGTTGTTGTTGTTGCCATTGTTGTTTAGCAGGCCCAACCAGGTTTGAATCCACCAGCCCTGGTGTATGTGGCCAGTGCCTTAACCACTGAGCTACAGGTGCCGAGCTGGTAATCTCTGTTCTTAACATTATAATTCACTATTAATTTATTACTAATTTTATCCTAAATCAACTATACATTCAATCATGTGGTAAACATGTTTTAGCATTTACTCTGTGCTATACATTAGAAATAAAAATATTACTGACTGGACTCAAATGTCCAAATATAAATTTGATGGATTGGGAGCTAGACTCTACTTTTTTTTTTTTTTGAGACAGAGTCTCAAGCTGTCACCTGGGTAGTATGCCATGGCGTCAACCATTGCCGTTGACAGCAACCTCCAACTCTTGGGCTCAAGCGATCCTCTTGCCTCAGTTTTTCTATTTTTAGTAGAGACAGGGTCTCACTTTTTTTTTTTAAGAGACAGAGCCTCAAGCTGTCACCCTGGGTAGAGTGCCATGGCATCACAGCCACAACTCCTGGCTATTTTTTGTTGCCTGCCACAACTCCTGGCTATTTTTTGGTTGCAGCCATCATTGTTGTTTGGTGTGCCTGGGCTGGATTTGAACCCACCAGCTCAGGTGTATGTGGCTGGCATCTTAGCCGCTTGAGCCAGAGGCGCCAAGCCAGGGTCTCACTTTTGGCGCAGGCTGGTCTTGAACTCGTGAACTCAAGCAATCCACCTGCCTTGGCCTCCCAGAGTGTTAGGATTACAGGCATGAGCCACTACGCCCAGACCTACACTCTACTTTTGTAATTAAGGTTTTTTTGTGAGAGAGGAAAAGGCATGGCAAAATTTATTTTTCTTAAATATTGATTAAGTTGCAGATGTATCTGTAAACAAGAAAAATTAGCTTTGCTAACTTTTTCTGAAGTAATGAGGCCAAATATGAAATCAGAGGTTAGAGTTCTAATGGAAAGCCTGAAAGAATACACAAAGGCTAGGGGGTGAGAAAAGAAGAATGCTGGGTAATATCGTAAGAATCATACTTATTACAATTTATTTCCTAGCCTTAGTCTGCCAATTAAGTAGCAAATGACTTTTAACATAAAAATTAGGGCAAGGTCTTTCCTCTTCCTCTATTAAACTTGCATTGAAAGTTACACACCAAGTCATGCCCAGTGAAGCATCTCAACATCCTAAGAAGATTCTATGTGTATGTGCTCACAAACACATTTAATTGCATGTTCCTACTCCCTCAGATTAGCCTTTTGGTAAAGGTAACTTATTTCATCTCCAAAGGGGTAACCATGGCCACTGCTGAGCAAAAGAGGATGGGGATTGGCTAGAAATTTCTGTAAAGGAGAAGGTTGAGGTCTATTCTATAAAGCAAGGAATTACAACAGGAAATCTATCACCTTTACCCAAGCCAAGGCAGTTGAATTTAAAAGACTTAAACAGGGGGAGTCTTTAAATTTTAATGCTTACATCCACACACACAAGGACACAGGAATTTTTTTTTTTTTTTGATAAATTATTTAAGAGAGAAGTTTTATTTTTGAATGTTCCAGTTTGGGATCATTTTATCCATTCATTCAGTACATATTTATTGAGTGCCTACCTGAACAAGGTAGACACAATTTCTACCCTCACCAAGCTAGTGGGCAAGAGAGACAAACAGGAAATTATCACACCGTGTGGTGAGCACCATGACCATGGAAGTGCAGGAACCTACCTGACCAGTGCTAGGGCACCAGCAAAGCCCTCCTGGACACCATGACTTTTAAGCTAAGATCTAAACCATAAGTAGGAAGAGAAGGGGTGGCAAGGTGAATGACATCCAAAGAGGAGGAAACAGTATGTGAGGAAGGAAAATTGAGGGCAAAAACCCAGGTTTTAGATTTAAGCAGTTGACTGAATAAGGATGCGATGACATTTACTAAGAAAAAGTATAAGAGAAAGTGGTTATGGTGGTGAAGTAAAGACTGAGGTTTATTTCAGGTTATTCATGGATTGAAGATATTAGTCGTATCTCCTGCAAAAGACATCTAGGTAGCAGCTGAATCTGAGAGTATCAATTTCAGAAGAGAGATATGAGTGGAGATGTAACTGCTGATTCATTCATATATGTGTGTGTTATATAATAAAGAATAGATTTGCCAGAGGCGAAGGCCTCCTGGAACAGGGACCCCATCGGAGTCTTTCTTTCGTTCTTTCATTCTTTCATTCTTTCTTTCTTTCTATTGCCTTACCTTATCTTACCGACCTTATGTTTCGTTCTACTCTTAATGTCTTACCTTTCTTTTTCCTTTCCTGTCTTCTTCTTGCTTTCTTTTTTTCTTTCTTTCTTTGTTTCCTTCTCTCATTGTTTGTTTCTTTTTCCTTTCTTGATGCTCTTTCTTTATCCGTAAATTCCCTGCCTTCCTGTCCCCTTATTTTCTCTTCCCTTAGCTTTTTTTACCTACCTTTCATTTTGTTCTTCTTTTCCTTTCTTGTCTTTCCAATCTTTCTTTCTATCTTTATTTTTTCATTCATTCTTTCTTTCTTTCTTTTCTTCTCTTTCGTGATTCCCTTTTGATCTTTAGCCATCCATTCCCTTCCCTACCCTCCCCTTCTTCTCTTTTGACTTACCTTATCTTACCTACCTTATGTCTTGTTCTTCTCTTCATTTCTTACCTTTCCTTTTCCTTTTTTGTCTTTCTTGTCTCTCCTTTCATCCTTCTTTCTCTTTCTTTTCTTTCTTGATTCAGATTTTTCTTTACCCATCCATTCCCTTCCCTACCCTCCCATTTTTTTCTCTTTCCTTACCTTATCTTACCTACTTTATGTCTCATTCCTCTCTTCATTTCTTAACTTTGCTTTTCCTATCTTGTCTTTCTTGTCTCTCCTTTCTTTCCTTCTTTATCTTTCTTTTCTTTTCTTTCTTGATTTAGTTTTTTCTTTACCCATCCATTCCCTTCCCTACACTGCCGTTCAATTCTCTTGTTTTACCTTATCTTACCTACCTTGTGTTTCCTTCTTTTCATTTCTTACCTTTCCTTTTTCTTTTTTGTCTTTCTTTTCTTTCCTTCTTTTTCTTTAATTCTTTCCTTCTTTCTTTCTTTCTGTCTTTCTGTGTTTTCTTTGTTTCTTCCCTTTCTTTCTTTACCCATCCATTCCCTTCCATCCTTTCCCCTTCTTTTTTCTTGACTTACCTTATGTTACCTACCTTACATTTCCTTCTTTTCATTTCTTACCTTATCTTTTTCTTTCTTATCTTTCTGTTATTTATTTTCTTTTCTTTTTCTTTCTTTCGTTCCTTCGTTCTTTCTTTTCTTTTTTTTCTTAATTCTCTTTCTTTACCCGTCCATTCCCTGCCCTCCTGTCCCCTTCTTTTCTCTTCCCTTACCTTTTCTTACCTACCTTACATTTTGTTCTTCTTTTCATTTCTTACCTTTTGTTTTACTTTCTTGTCTTTTTGTTGGTTCGTTCTCTTTCTCTCTCTCTCTCTCTCTCTTTCCTTTCTTTTCTTTTATTTTCTTTATTTATTCTCATTTTTCTTCACCCATCCATTCCCTTTCCTACTCTCCCATTCTTTTTTCTTGCCTTACCTTATCTTACCTACCTTATGTTATGTTCTTCGCTTCATTTCTTACCTTTCCTTTTCCTTTCTTGACTTTCTTGTCTTTCCTCCTTTCTTTCCATCTTTGCCTTTCTTTTCATTTCTTTCTTTACCCATCCATTCCCTTCCATACCCTCCCCTTCTTTTCGATTGCCTTACCTTATCTTACTTACCTTATGTTTCATTCTACTCTTCATTTCTTACATTTCCTTTTCCTTTCTTGTCCTTCTCGCCTTTCTTTCTCTTTCTTACTTTCTTTTTTCTTTCTTTCTTTCCTTCTTTTTTCTTTCTTTTTCTTTTCTTTATTTTCTTTCTTGATTATCTTTTCTTCTTCACACATCCATTCCCTTCCCTACCCTCCCTTCTTTTCTCTTGCTTTACCTTTTCTTACCTACTTTACGTTTCTTTCTTTTCTTCATTTCTTACCTTTCCTCTGCCATTCTGTGTTTCTTTCTTCTCTTTCTTTCTCTCTCTCTCTTTCTTTCTTTCTTTTTTCTTTCTTGATTCTGTTTTGTTCTTTGCCCAGCCATTCCCTTCCCTCCCCTCCCCTTTTTTTCTCTTATCTTACCTAACTTATGTTTCATTCTTCTCTTCATTTCTTACCTTTCCTTTCTTGAGTTTCTTGTTTTTACTTCTTTCTTTCTTTCTTTCTCTTTCTTTTCATTTCTTTCTTCATCCATCCATTCCCTTCCATACCCTCCCATTCTTTTCCCTTGCCTTACCTTATCTTACCTACCTTACGTTTTGTTCTTCTTTCCATTTCTTACCTTCCTTTTCTTTTCTTGCCTTCCTTGTCTTTCTATACTTTTTTCCTTCTTCTTTGTTTTCTTTCTTTCTTTCTTTCTTTCTTTCTTTCTTTCTTTCTTTCTTTCTTTCTTTCCTTCCTTCCTTCCTTCCTTCCTTCCTTCCTTCCTTCCTTCCTTCCTTCCTTCCTTCCTTCCT
>CAUYRH010132584.1:0-33919 GCA_963574655.1 Perodicticus potto
AGCACAGGAAGGAGACAGCAAGGCACCAGTGTCTTCCGCACAGGTGTCCGGCCCTTCCGCAAGCTGGTTTCTCCATCCGCCACAGCATCAGCGCTGCCAGGGCCAAGGCAGCAGTTGTAGGGCTGCCTTGTCCTGCATCAAAACCAGAGAAGGGACAAGTAAAGGCAGACGGTTTAGACAAATCACTGGCATAGAAAGGACCGGCAGACTCATGCTCTGTGAGTCCAAAGAGAAAACCAGACCGGACTGAGACAGACCAAATCAAACTAAGGACAGTCCAGGAACTCGCACTTCCCATGAGTCCGGGACCAGGCTTAAGTCAGAGACAGACAGAACCAAACCAAAAACAGACCAAAGACTCAAACACCCCATGAGTCCGAAACCAAGTTTAAGTCAGAGACAGAAAAACAAAACCAAAGACAGCCCAAAGACTCATCCACCTCATGAGTCTAGACAAACCAATCAGATGACCTGCCTCTGCAAGTCCAGACCAAAATGACCCACAAACCCCATGGGTCCAGACCAGTAGACCAGTGACCCACTACAGTGTCCTGTTCAAGCCTGAGGGAGGAAGTTACTGTCATGTCTGACCTTCCTTCATTCCCCAAACACCAGACAACTGCAGTCCTCAGACGGAAGTATAGAGCCGTCAAAAGACTTAACAGTCCCCCAGATCTCTAGAGAACAGACAGATGTTACAAACTCACCCAGGTGTTACTGATTAATCACCAATTTGGAAGGTTTTTGTGACCTATGCCCAGATTCCACATGTCTGATGGCTCGGGGGGCTGGGGGGGAAAGGAATGTCTCTACGAGGCCTTCCCCTGAAGCTGTCAGCCAGTGGTGGGTGTAGGTGGGGGTTGAGGGGTGGCAAATCTCGCTGGGGTGGCAGATCTCGCTGGGGCCTCCAAACGTTGTAACTCATGCCACCCATAATACATGGACCCCACTTTAGGCTCAAATCATATGGTGATGATTTATTTACACCTGCACACACACAGGCAGACCGTTGCCCCAAAGGGCAATGGCCCAAATCAGGTTGTCATTTATTACATCTGCACAGGTGGACCACTGCCCAAAGGGCAAACGGCCCCCAAGAGAAATGCAGGCAGCCTTTTATACCCTTTTGTGCTGATGTGGCAAAGCAAGCATATTCAAAAGCGAAACGTGGCTGGTTACAGGGCGGGGTTACAGTCAGGTAGTTGGCTCTGGGTAGCTGTGTGGCAGCTGTGTGTGGGGTAACTCAGTATCCATGGGGACAACTTGGAAAGCCCAGTAGCTTGGGAAACTCTGCTTAAGTTTTTACCATTGTTTAGCTGGCTAAGGGGGTTGAGGTAAGTTTCTCATCATTGTGTTTAGACATTGCTACCATTGCTAGGGAGTCAGGGAACTCAGAGAACTTCCTTGTCAGAAACCTGTTCTCAGAATTAAACCAAAAAGGGGGGTTTGAGATGGACAGGGACTCAGGCTGAAACAGTTAAGGGCCTTAGGGGTCTTCTTGCCGGGTCGGTTACTACACTGGGATTATAGGCGTGAGCCACTGTGCTGGCTTGGTCTTGGAGATTTGAAGAATGAACCCATGGACCTGTGACACGACAAAATTTTAGACAGAGAAAGGAATACAGAAAGAATAAAGGGCAACAGCCTCAGGCAGAGGAGTGGGGAGACCCAAGCGGGAAACCTGCATGTGTCTTCTGTCTAGAGGTTCACATACCACTTGCAAACAGGGAGGTCTTGGGAGTAAAATTCACACTTGACCAGCAGCTGGCAGATAGAAAACATCCTTTCTATGTTGATTAGGGAATGGATTATTAACAAATGAATGCAATCCCTCTAGCTCTGGTCTTGGCAAAGCAGCACAGTGTATGCTTTCCTATTCAGGAGGGGCCTGCCCATATGAAATACTGGCCAAGCTGCTTTTCTCCTGACCTGCGTATATCCAGAGAGCATGGTTTGAAGAAAAAAATAAGTCTGTTTGCTAAGGTCTAGAAAATGGGGGTTCCTGTCCAGCCATGAATGGACGAACCCTGTATCAACCTGAAACTCTGCTGCTCAGTGCAGAGAGGGAGAGGTACACTGCTTTTTAACTTGGGCAGGTAGGAACCCACTGTGGTGTTTCTGGCAGTTTGGATTGATTGGACCTCAGACTCCTGGGAGAGGAGCATGTTCAGGTGCCAGCAGTGGTGGGCTAGGTTAGGTAATTTCCAGTTCCCAGGCCCTGGGATGGCATGCTTGAGTCCTGAGGGGACCAGACCAACACTCGGCTATTAAACTTACCTCCCTGAGTTTAGGCTCTGGCTGTGATAGGGGAGTGGGGATCTCCTGCTTTGGAAGAATGCTCAGTGAAAGGTTCTGGACCCAAGGATGAAAGATTATTCCAAGGCACGAAACAAAGGAAAAGGGAATTTTTTTTTTTTTTGCGGTTTTTGGCCGGAGCTGGGTTTGAACCCTCCACCTCCTGCACGTGGGGCCGGTGCCCTACTCCTTTGAGCCACAGGCACTGCCCAAATGGAACGTTTTCTGTAGAAATAATGTGGTCTTTATTTCTACCTGGATGCAGGTGGGGTGAAATCAAAAAAGGAATTCCTGATGTGGCTTATGGCGGATGAGGATTTAAAGGGTCAGGGCAGCAATTGGCGGCATTCCTATTTCCTGGGAGGAACTTGAGTCTAACCCTTCCTAGGCGGGGCACGTCTGTTTGGGTAGGTACACCTGATTCTGTCACTCAAGCAGAAGAATGGATGTACTGTGGGCCAGAGACAGGAGGGATGTGCCCCTCTTGATGAGATTAGAAGAGATAGGCAGCTATGGGCCACTGAAGCTGCTCACACCTCCCTCTCTTTGATAACAGTGGTCTTTGCCTTTTGGGGGCACAAAGCAGCCCAGATTCCCAGCTGCCATCCGGACACACTGCAGGAAGTGTGCTGGAGGCAGTTAATCTTGCTGCCTGCAGGGCTACCAGACTGGGTGTGGCCTATGGTTGAAATGGTTGAGCAGGGGAGATGTAATTGTGCCAAGGACTTGCTTCCAGAGAGGAAGCAAGAAGAAATAGGCAGCTCAGGGAGAGTATTGCCTTCCCACCCACCCTCAGTGGTAGTGGTAGTGGTAGTTTTGTCCTTGGGGCCCACAAAAGTGCTTGCTGCAGCTTTTTAGAGTGATGGCATTGATCACCAAGCTCCGTGGAAGCCTGGTGTCCTAGGTGCTCTGTCAGACAGGGAAATTGCTCCCAAGTGTCCTGGCCTAATTGTCCCCTATGGAACCCTCATCATTGCCAAGTGGAAATGGCATTAGTAAGCAAAGGAAGGGAGAAGGAGGAGAGAGAGAATGCTTTGTATGGTTGGAAGTTGGTACTCTGGTCCCTTTGTCTTAGAGGAGTCCCACTAGCACGCTGTATGCTGCTCTTAGCTGGAAGCAGCTTGGCCTGAATGGCTGAGCTCCAGGAGCCCCATAGTTCCCCTGGGTCCTGCCAGTTCCCCAAGACTGCTACAGTTTGGGTGTTAGGAAGCATTGGCTATGGATCCAGTAACACAGAGATCTGGAGTGTAGCCGTAATTTCTCTCTGCCAAGTCCTTGGTTCTGGAGATTCGAAGAATGAACCATGGACCACCTAATAAGCAAAAGGACAGATTTTATTGATAGATAAGCCAAAGAGAGGATCAGAAGCTTCGGCTGCAGAGGGGACCTGAGTGGGTGGCTCATTTGGGCTTCTGTTGAGAGGTTTATATAGTGCTTTTGAAAAATGTGACAACTGTTTGGTGCCAGCGACCTACGGGCAGAAGTTAATTTAAAACTGCCATAGTTAAAAAAAATAAAAAATAAAAAAAAACCCCCTGCCATAGTTGGTCTTTGCTCCAGGTGAGCTATTCTCTGCTCTAGGAGGGGCAGTACAGTGTGTTCCCTGTTGCGGGAGAGGCAGCCCAGGTGACATACCAGTCAGGCTGCTTTTTTATGAGCCTGTGTCCAGAGAATACAGCCTGTAAAGGGCCTGTTTAGACCTAGAGATGGGGGTCTGGACCTGAGTCTGGTGGGCCAAGAAAATGGGAAAAGGTCCCTCTTCTGTCCTGAGCGGAGGAACCTTACGTCAAAGGGATGAGATTCTCAGGTTGGGACAGCTGCAGAAACCGTGCCTGTCTGCATAGGGAGGTAAATGAACTATGCCCTCTGAACAGAACCTGGGCACAGTGTGCAGAGTATCCCTCCTCCTCCTTCAAGCCTGGAACTAGCCATCCCACAGCACACCTGTGCCAAAAGCTCAACCTTGGGAGCAGAGCCAGCTACATCCTCAGCATCGGGTGGCTGGAGGAGGGGAAGTTCCTGTTTCCATATTTCTTCTGAGCTTCGATGTCACTTCTGCTCTGGGCTGGAGCACTCTCCTATGCTATGGACTCCTCTCTGCACTCATCTTTGCTGGGAGCAGTGCGGACAGCTTTGGATCATGAGTCAGGGGCTCTCATGTGCTGACATTCCACCTTCTTCCTTCCTAAGAAGCATTTACAACACTTCCTAGTCCCTGGGGGCAGCCCAGGAATACTGTTCCTTTCTTTATGGTTGTCACAATCACACGGGTCTTGGGGAATGTTCATGTGGGGTCCAGTGACAGGGAAATATAAGGGGCTGTGACTTCCCTGGCAGGGTAGAGGCACCTGGCACGTGTACAGGCCATATTGTGCTAACTGTCTCAGCTTGGGTCTGAGGTAGAGGAAGTGACCCTGTGCTGGCGTGCCGTCCCATACTCTGCTCTTAAGATGCTCTCAGTTCACTTAGGGCAGCAGTGCCTCGATTCATGAGGGTAGAAGGGATCTCTGATATGTTGGAAGCTGTAGATAGCCTCAGGTGTAAGGGAAGGAAAAGCAAACACTCTCACCTACTCTTCCCATTGCACTCCAAATCCCTTGGGGGTCAGTCTCTGGTAAAATCGTGCTGCTTCTTATTCTGCTCTGCAAATTCTTCCCATGGGTTCTCTGGTAAGGCTAAGTGTTGGTAGCTTTTCTTCAGTATTTCGCTAGGGCTACGCTTTTTCACCTGAATGTTTTTCTTCTTCTTGAGATGATCTGGTGACCAGTGTCACTAGTTGACCATCTTGCCCCTTCCCCTAGAATCTCTCCTTCCCTCTCTCTCAGTGGAAGAAGTGAATATTTTCTTGTTTCACAAATGAGGCTGGCTGAGTTGGTTGCTTTTGGTGATTGGACAAAGATAACAAATCCCATATCTTCATCAAATTCCTCCAACTCTTCCTTTACATCACTTTTGTCCAGGGCTGTGACAGAAGCAGGAGCAACAGAGGTGGTAGTGACCGTAGGGGCAGCATGACCATAAGAGTATAGCCAAGATCAGAAGCACATGATGGAAAAGGGAATAAGGAATAGGAGCCTGCCAAGTTTAGAGACTTTTCCCTATCACCCCAACCTTCTTTATCAATGATCATCACAGTAATAAACTGAACAGTTTAAAATTCACAACAGTATTCTCATCCTGGACAAGGATGTTGTTTAAGCCACCAAGCCTATGGTATTTTGTTCTGGCAGCTTGAGCTGACTAATATAGAGGTTTCCTCAGGCCCCAGACCAGTGATATCCCATGAGGTAGTGGTACCAGCACAAGCCGCAGCTGGCAGGCACCTTGGCCTGCAGCACGTCCCAGATCCAGTGAGGTCCTCCTTGGTGAACACAACATCTGAGATATTTCCCCAGATAAGAGGCAACAGTTTCTCCAGAGCAAGGTTGATTTGCAGGTGTCTTTGGATGGATTTGAGATCATAGTGTTCTTGTCCGCGAGCATATCCTCCCGAGGAGGGATGTGCAAGTCTGCTCTGGCTGTTTAGAGTTCCCATTTCTGCTTCCACGGTGAGGCATTTTGGACAGGTATCTGAAAGTTGGATGCCCTTAAGGAAGTGGTTGAACTTTCAGGTTGCCCTGTCTTCCCTGGGCATCACGGAGGTGTGTCATATTTTGTACACGGGTTTAAAGATGATGTCACTGGGTGCCACATGTGGCTCAAGGAGTAGGGTGCCAGCCCCATATTCTGGAGGTGGTGGGTTCAAACCCGGCCCTGGCCAAAAAAACCCCAAACTGCAATAAAGATGATGTCACCACCAAAGGGATGCCAAGCAGGAGTTTGGCCACCAATTCTTTTTGTTTGTTTGTTTGTTTGTATTTTTTGCAGTTTTGGGCCAGGGCTGGGTTTGAACCCGCCACCTCTGGCATATGGGGCCAGAGCCTTACTCCATTGAGCTACAGTCGCTGCCCTTGGCCACTAATTCTTAAAATACTTTGTTTTTTACCACCATCTTCCTTCTCTCAGTACTCAAATTATAGTCTTACCAGGTCTCCTGAAGTTGTTCCAGTGCTGCTTAATACTCTAGTCTCTTCTTTTTTAATTTTCCTGTCTGCCTGCCTTCCTCCTTTTTTTTTTGAGACAGATCCTCAAGCTGTTGCTGTATCTTCCTTCTCTCAGTACTCAAATTATAGTCTTACCAGGTCTCCTGAAGTTGTTCCAGTGCTGCTTAATACTCTAGTCTCTTCTTTTTTAATTTTCCTGTCTGCCTGCCTTTCTCCTTTTTATTTTTGAGACAGATCCTCAAGCTGTTGCTCTAGGTAGAGTGTTGTGGTGTCATAGCTCACAGCAATCTCCAACTCCTGGACTTAAGCGATTCTCTTGCCTCAGCCTTCGAAGTAGCTGGGACTAAAGGCACCTGCCACAAGGCCCAGCTATTTTTTGGTTGTAGTTGTCCTTATTTGGCAGGCTGGGACTGGACTCGAACCTGCCAGCTCTGGTATATGTGGCTGGCTCCTTAGCCGCTTGAGCTATAGGTGGCGAGCCTTTCCTCCTTCTTTTGGATTGTTTCTTCAAGTTCACTAATTTTTCTTTTTCTTTTCTTTTTTTTTTTTGACATTTTGTTTTAAAGCTTAAATTTATTTCAAAAGTCCTCATGTAAACTAGTCAGCTCATAATGGACTTCTCAAATTTTTTTAATAACTATCTTTTTTCTTGGGATGACAATAGCATTATTATAATAGTGTTAAGTTTCCTTATTTTTATTCAAATTAGTTTTTTTCAAGGTTACTAGTAAACTTTGATTTTTTTTTAGTGTGCTAAAGCCAGATAGAAAAATGATACTTTAAAATTATAATTTCTTATGAACTAGTTTATAGTAGAAAACTATTTGGCATTAAGTATTCATATGCTCAAATTTTATTTATTTATTTATTTTTTTGAGGCAGAGCCTCAAGCTGTCACAGCTCACAGCAACCTCCAACCCCTGGGCTCAAGCGAGTCTCTAGCCTCCGCCTCCCAAGTAGCTGGGACTACAGGCGCCCGCCACAACGCCCGGCCATTTTTTGGTTGTAGCCATCATTGTTGTTTGGCAGGCCCAGGCTGGATTTGAACCCACCAGCTCAGGTGTACGTGGCTGGTGCCTTAGCCTGTTGAACCACAAGCGCCGAGCCATATGCTCAAAGTTTAAAAGTCATCTTTAGTCCTTGCCTCACTGCCCATACCTTAGCGGTTAGGGCGCCGGCCACATATACCAAGGCTGGAGAGTTACAACGCAGCCTAGGCCAGCTAAACAACAATGACAACTCAACAAAAAAATAGCCAGGGGGCGGTGCCTGTGGCTTAAAGGAGTAGGGCGCTGGCCCCATATGCCGGAGGTGGCAGGTTCAAACCCAGCCCTGGCCAAAAACCGAAAAAAAAAGAAAAAAAAAATAGCCGGGTGTTGTTGCGGGCACCTGTAGTTCCAGCTACTTGGGAGGCTGAGGCAAAAGAATTGCTTAAGCCCAAGAGTTTGAGGTTGCTATGAGATGTGACGCCATAGCACTCTATCGAGGGCGACAGCTTGAGGCTTTGTCTCAAAAAAAAAAAAAAAAAGGTTTATCAAAGTAGTTTTACTTTTGGATGAACTCAGCTGCTCTTTCATTGTCAATAGCAATGCTTGCTTTTATCATTCTACTGATGCGGGAATTTCAGGTTCTTGGTCTCGGGGATTTGACGAATGAATCGATGGACCACAGGATCAGTAGTAAGTCAGAATTTATTTACAGAAAACAAGAATTACAACAACTATAAGAACCAAACCTCCTGGCAGAGAGGTCCCAGGAGGGGAACGAGTTCTCCTGCTCCCACTCCAAGGTCCAGCCAAGGTCTGTCTTTGAACTCTGCTCAGGGGTTTATATAGTCCCAGGGGAGTGTTTTGCTCTCTTAGGGCATGGGTCTTCGTCAGTTACAGCCAGCTGTCCAATGAAGGCTCAGGCCCTGGAAACTTACATGAAATGGACTAGCCAGAAGAGCAGGAGGAGGAGACAGCAAGGCACCAGTGCCTCTCCCGCAGGTGTTCGGCCTTCCAGGAAGCTGGTTCCTTCATCCACCACAGCATCAGCACCGCCAGGGCTAAGGTGGCAGGTGTGGGGCTGCCTTGTCCTGCATCAATTCTCCCTCTCCGAGTAGAAACTCTAACTGCTGTTAGGGAAAAAGGGCGAAGACTTGATCTAACTGCTTCCTGCTGAATTGGGTGATGATAGAAGGGGGCAATCAGGTTTCTCTGGAGGGAGAGTGATACAGGGGTTCATGGACTGGAACCATCTTTATTGCATGTGGTTTGATGACATTTCTGGAAAACATAAATCTGATTAGTATAATCAGTAATAGGCAAAGGTAGAACAGTGTCAGGTCAGAAGCACTCATTCAGTGATGCTAAAAGAAAACCATATTAGCATTTTTCTTGCTGTTTCTTAAATAATAACTTCAAACTTTCCTTTGGCTCACAAGCGTAGGTGGACAGTGGTTGGCTGTCTTCATTGTCTGCCTCCGTAGAAGGTGGAGGGTTCCAGGATTTTACTCGTGAATGATGTATCCAGGAATCGATTCCCATAACTTTAATAGCTGTAGAAGTAGACAAGATAACAGGGAAGAGGCCTTCCCAAGTTGGGCTTAGGGAAGGTGAATTAAAGGGAAGAGTTTTGATCATGACTAGATCTGCAGGAGAGAAAAGTTCCTTCAGTGTTGAATGTGAAAATGTAGTTGGAAGGTTTTTAAGGATTTGTTGAAATTTAGCTAAAGAAGTGACATGTTTTACCAATTCTACAGTCTCTAGATCTAGTAATAAATCATTCGTTAGAAAGGGTCTCCCATACAATAATTCAAATGGGCTACAACCAAGTTTCTGAGGTAAATTCCTTATTTTAAGGAGAACAATGGAAAGTAATTTAGTCCAAGGGAGATGAGTTTCTTGAGTTAGCTTTCGTAACTGTCCTCTGATTTTATCATTCATTTTTTCTACTTTCCCAGAGGATTGGGGCCTCCAAGAGCAGTGCAGGTGATAGTTAATGCCCAGAGCTTTAGATATTCCCTGTGTTACTGTTGCCCTGAAGTCTGGCCCATTATCACTTTGCAAACTTCGAGGAAGTCCAAACCTGGGGATGATTTTATGTACTAAAGCTTTCACAACTTCCTGGGCCTTTTCCGTCCTACAAGGGAATGCTTCAACACAATTAGTAAAAGTATCTACAAATACCAGTAAATATTGTATGCCATGTACTTTAGGGAGATGAGTGAAATCCATTTGCCAATCTTCACCTGGATATCTACCGTGTCTCTGTATACCTGGGGAGCTAGATGGTGATTTAAAAGATTGTTCCTCTGACATGTCTCACAAGTTCTGGTTATCTGTTTTATGGTTTGGAATAGGTTTTTGTCTTTAAAGAGAGCTGTAGCCATTTGATAGGTACTTTCTGTCCCAAAATGAAAAGACTGATGTAAAGTCTTAAGTATTTTCCATTGGCTTGCAGCAGGTAATAACAAGAGTCCACTTTTGTTTTGTAACCAACCTGATGGAAGTAGTGAATAGTCTTTGGATAAAACCCATTCCTTCTCTTTTTGGGTATATTGAGGTGACCCCTCCCAAATGGGTGCCACAGTGGAAATTATTCCTTTATGTGCTGCCATTTTAGCCTCTTTATCAGCAAGTTGGTTACCTTCCGAAACTTCATCTAAGGTCTTTTGATGTCCCTTACAATGAATAACTGCTACTTCTTGTGGAGCATGAACTGCTTGTAACAACCTGTCAATTTCATGATGATATTTTATGGGAGAGCCATTGGCAGTGAGATACTGTCTTTCCTTCCAAATAGCAGCATGGGCATGTAAAATGAAGAAGGCATATTTTGAGTCAGTGTATAATTGACTCGTTTCTCCCAATTTCTAAAGCACGGGTCAAGGCTTTTAACTTAGCTAATTGCGCACTAGTTCCTGGAGGGAGAGACCCACTTTCTATGACAGCATACTGAGCAACTACAGCACAGCCTGCTTTTCGTTTTCCATGTTCCATGTTCTATAAAAGAACTACCATCTGTATATAAAACCATCTCAGGATTAGATAGGGGTGTTAAAATCTTCTCTAGCTGCATAGGTCTGTGCTATAATCTGTTGGCAATCATGCTCTATCTCCTCATGGGATTCAGGGAGGAAAGTGGCAGGATTTAAAGTAGCACAGGTGTGTAATTACAGCACTGGTCCTTCTAGTAATAAGGCTTGATATTTAAGAAGGCAGTTATCTGACATCCAAAGATTGCTTTTGGAATTTGAAAGTCCAGTAAGGTCACGAGAAATGTAAATAGATCTTTTCCTAAAGTTAGTTAGGTTGCTTCTGGGGTCAGGAGGGCTACAGCTGCTACAACTCGCAGACAGTGTGGCCATCCCTTGGCCATGGTGTCAGTTTCTTTACTCAGATATGCTACAGGTTGTAGAACTGGGCCCCGGTATTGGGCCAAAACTCCCAGGGCAATTCCAGTTTGTTCCGTAATATACAGATTAAACTGTTGTGGGAAGAATCAAAGCAGGGGCCTGCAAAGGAGCAGTTTTTAACTTTTGGAATGCCTTATCTGCTTCTGGTTCCCATTCTAAAGTGACTAGGCTCTCTTTTTGAGCATTTTTAATTAAAGAATAGAGTGGTTTGGCTATTTCACTGTATCCAGGAATCCAGAGTCTGCAAAAGCCTGTAATTCCTAAGAAGCCTCGAAGTTGTCTGAGAGTTCGAGGTTTAGGGTGAGCCAATATTGGTTCTATTCTTTCTTTTCCCAAGGCTTTCTTCCTTGTGACAGCTGTAGACCCAAGTAGTGAACCTCTGGGACACATAATTGGGCTTTAGCCTTGGAAACTTTGCACCCACAGTCAGCTAAAAAGTTTAAGAGAACTTGTGTAGCTTTGTGGCATTCTTCTACAATTGACGTTCCCAAAAGAATGTCATCTACATACTGAATAAGAGGCACTGTAGGATATGAAAAACAACTCAAGTCTTTGGCCAAGCTTGTCCGAACAAGTGAGGGCTGTCCCTAAATCCCTGGGGTAACACAGTCCAAGTAAGCTGGGTATTGGAGTCAGAGGGGTCCTCAAAAGCAAAAAGGTATTGGGAGTTTTCATTAAGTGGAATCCAAAAGAAGGCATCTTTCAAGTCTAAGG
Source organism: Perodicticus potto (assembly GCA_963574655.1). Lineage (NCBI taxonomy): Eukaryota > Metazoa > Chordata > Mammalia > Primates > Lorisidae > Perodicticus > Perodicticus potto. The sequence continues at coordinate 11,452 of CAUYRH010132584.1, forward strand.
CAGTGAAATAGGCAACCTTTTCAGGAACATGAGACAATAAAGTATATGGATTGGGAGCTACAGGATGGAGAGGAATGACTGCTTTGTGTATAATGTGGAGGTCCTGGACTAGTCTCCAAGTTCCATTCGGCTTTGGTACTCCCAGAATAGGAGTGTTACATGGACTGTTAACAAGGTATTAATAATTTCTGTTGCTTTAGATTCTGTATTATGGGTATTAGTCCATTCTTAACATCTGTTTTTAGAGGATATTGTTTTTGATTGGGGTAGATGGTGAGATTTTTAAACTTAATTTGGACTGGTTGAGCATATTGTGCTCTCCCCACCTGTCCCTCAATAGCCCACACTTCTGAGTTAATTTCTGTCTCTAATAAGGGAAGGCATAATATAGGTTCCTGTCCCATATTCATATTAATTCTTGTTCCTGCTTTGGTTAGTATGTCCCTCCCCAAAAGAGGAGCTGGAATTTCAGGCATAATTAGAAAGGTGTGAGAGAGCTGCAAGTCATCCCAATTGCAGCTTAAAGGCTGAGAGAAAAATATGGTAACTGGCTTTCCAGACACTCTCTGTATAGTTACAGATTTGGGGGATAAAAGACCAGAGTTACAGAGAAGTACATAAAAGATTGCTCCAGTGTCCAGAAGAAATTTTATCTCCTGGCGTTCCACTATAAGGCAGACCTGGGGCTCTTGAGTGGTGATAACACAAGCTGGAGCCATGAGAATTTGCCCCAGGCACTCTCTCTTTTGAATATTATCAAATAGGTTCTAGTGGTTTATAAACTCTGAAACACTAAATTAATACTCGTTAGTTTATTAAATGAACTAATGTCATTACTTGTGATTTATAAATTTGTTACAAGTTTAAATTTCAAAGTTAATTAGTGGTATGGTTTTCCTTTCAATTAAGAAAACAAATCCTTAAATCTGTACATTGATCTCTGGCTCTGCTAAATTATGTTATATATAACATGGGAATTATTTTAATTTCAAATATTGATGTACTCTCTGCATGCATTGTGATATGCATAATATATTTGGTTAAACCATTGTAAAGGATTTCAGACTAGTCAGGTGCATGCTTTGGTGATTAACTGTTTCCATTGTATTCCATATTTACTTTCAAATCTACTTGCCATTTGGACCTTCTTTATCATTACTTTCTTCTGACATTGTGCTAAGTCTATCTCAGCCTCACAGAGTGAATGGCCTGCCTGAATGCTGCAGTAACAGCTGTTTCTTTTCTTTCTCCTAAAATATCGATGGTCACAGGACTTAATGCTGTGTTTAGCCTTGAACTGTGTTCACAGCCTCCTTCCACCACCAAAAGCTTAATGGACCTTCTTGTTATTAACTAACAAGAATGAAGTACATAACAATTCATTGACAAAGTTTCAATTTCTAAGAAATAGTATTATAACAGCAAATTATTAATATCTTTTTGGAAAATTTACTGAGGTAGGTGTTCGAGATTACTTTTTTTCCAGCAGAAGAACTGTGAATGTCCAGTAATAAAAGAACGCTGCATCTTAGAAGGGGACAGGTGAAACTTACTAAACGTAGAATATAAATGTCTTAACCCACTAAGAAAATGCCGTGAAGGGTATGTTGACCAGTTTGATGAAAATATTTCAAATGGTATATAAAACCAGCACATTGTACCCCATGATTGGATTAATGTACACAGCTATGATTTAATTAAAAATAAATAAATAAATAAATAAAAGAATGCTGCCCTCAAACGAGTCAGAAATGGTTTACGTGGGAACCATGGCAGTGTAAACCGAAGCCAGCACTTTTATTCAAATGCTGGGAAGTCGCAGAAGGGAAAGAAGGATCTAGAGCAGACACTGACCAGTAACCCCCAGTGCCGAAATGCACTCAGTCAGGATCACACCAGCAGTGATGGAGGGGACAGTATATTAAGTTGTGCAAATTTTGGGAAAAATGCCTGAACAAGGCAAACACAGTTTATTCAATTGTTATCCACTCCCCCCTTTTTCCTTCCTTTGACCAACATTTAGATCATTTTTTAAAAAATTTTTATTAAATCATAATTGTGTACATTGGTGAGATCATGGGGCACAATGTGCAGACTTCATATACAATCTGAAATATTTTCATTGAACTATTGCATGAAATCCTTTTAGAAAACCTTTATTCAAAAAGATTTCCCCAAATGTCAGAGAGATGAATTTAAAAAAATAGGGGAAAAAAAGCACGTTAAAATAAAATACATGTAAGAATAAATACAATATCATTCAACACAAGGCTAGATAATACAAAATTATAATTTACCCTCTTAATTTCAATCATTTTGGAATAAACTCAATCCAAATAACCTTCAAAATTTCTGGAAAAGTTATTGATGCCAAAAGTCCCCAAACTATAAATATTTAGGCAGTAAACAATGTCTGATTTACTCACATTTATTTTACATAACAGTTCAGGAGATATATTGCTACGTATCCATATATTTCTGGAGGCAGCCAGCTGCAACTCCTGAGGCAACAGAATATTAATTCAGTTTAGCCTCTCGAATTTCAGGAGATTCTGGTCCAAACCACATATTATATTTATTTTATGTTTACGGTTTTAAAGATTATAGGATTTATTTTAAAATAGTTGTTTACGGCTTTTCTTTTTAAAAGTAACATTTTATAGTTCTATTTATACAGCAAATGATGCAAAGCCAGGCAGTCTACAGATTTATAGAATCATGTTACTTGCTACTGACATTACCATAGAATATAACTTACTTCCCTTCATGAGTAAAATCAAATGAGGTATTTGTGTAATTTCAATCACTTACCTTTATCGCTTTGAGAAAAGCAAGACTATTTTGTGATTTGGTATATATTTTTATAATAATGAACTGACCATATTCTAGAAACAAAAATACTAAATTAATTATTCTCTCTCTGTTTTCCTAATTACTAGGAGATAAGTTATAATAGCACAAGTCAAATTTCTTACTAATTTTTCTGTTTGCATTAAGAAATATATATTTTTCTGATTTGAGGGTTGGGAGTCAGATACTGTGTTAGGGCTGGTCTACCGTGAGACAGGGTGAGGGTGAAGTGAATTGGAAAGGGAGTTGATAAAATTATTCCAGCCTAAATTTGAATCTACCATCAGAGATTTATTTATTATTAATGGTTATCCTAAGAAATACTTGAGACTGAACTACTTTAACAAAGTATTTTCATGGTCATGAGATCAGGTATTTTCACTGAAGTTTTCACCCCCACTGTAGACAAATAGGAAGTATTAATAGTCACCAGAGGAGAGTAAATTACTGTGCATGGACAAATGTCCCAGCCTGTTTCTATGATAGAAACTGTGGATGAAAGCAGGAGAAAGGTGCGAGTCCAACTAATGTGAATTTTATGTACTTGACAATTTTTCAAGAATCAGTTTTCTTTTTGCTCATCCCTTCCCAGATTTTCCTCAGTTCTCAGGCTTTGAACTCAGCCAACACAGGAGATTTTTGGCCCTTTAAATAGTGGCATCCCCCCCCCCAACAGGAGGAATTTGCCTTACAATGGAAGTCTGAGGATCCATAATCCATATTCAAATTTCACCTATGCCACTTATCACCACCTGTTAGCTGTGTCAGTGACCAAGTCATTTAGCATCTGTACTAGTCAGAAGGCTCAGTTATGCAGTGGTAACAAATAATTTTTGAAGTCTCATGTGTATTTCTCCCTTAGGTTACACGTCCCCTAAGTATTGGTTTCCTCAAATTGTCCTTAATCTGGAATCCACTATCTGGAATTGGTAAAAACATGCAGCAAAGGGAAAATAGTTTTGGAGGGTTGTTTTGCACCAATTAAATCATATAGGGCAATGCCTGGAAGTAAGTAGACGGCTTCACCCCACCAGATCCAAACCTGGTTATGCCCATAGAAGGCAGGAAACTGCACCTCTTTTGTGAACAGGATAAAAAATCAGCATAGCGTTTCTTTCATACATAAAATAAAAATGCTGTTAATCAAACATGATAATGTGTGTAAAACACCTACGCTAGGAAAAGTAAATTGTACATAATAGTTTCAAAAAAGGGTAATTTTTAGTTTCTTCAATTATTATCATCGGGTTACTTAAGGTCAGGGAAAACTACTTGTATTATGTTGCATTGCAGAAAGAAATTAGGAGTTTCACAGGGATTAGCAATTCATGGTCCACAGATGAAATGCAATTCAATACCAGTTTTTACAAATAAATTTCTACTAGAGCATAGTCATGCTCACTCTTTGTGTACTATCTATGGCTGTTTTGACTCTAAAATGAGAGACTTGAGTAGCACAGATCCTAAGGACCACCAGTATGTTATTAAAAACCTTCCCCTGTAGAGATAATGTTTGCTAATTCCTCTTGTAAAAAACTAGTAGATTGTTAACAAAGTGATCGTTCTTACTTGTGCCCCGTTAAAAAGAAAGTCCCAGACAAAGACCTGAGTGCAAATAGTTTGTACTGGAGAAGATCCGGGTAGCAGGAGTGGAGAGCAGCGGAGGTGAGACGGGTGGGATGCAAGCTCGCGTGCAGGGCTTTATTAAGGGCGCAGCTGGGCGTAGGGTTGGCCTGACGCCACTAGGTCCTATTGAGAAGTGGACAGAACGTCTGCTGAATTCCCAGGGTGTCAGCCGAGGACAGGAAGCAGGCACCTCTGCCCAGTGGCTTCTGGTCCACAATAGACCCGCTGTTGGCGGTTCTAACCCCGACGTCTGGTCAGAGCTTGTATATGGGGCACGTGGATTTGATGTTGGATAATACTCTTGGCAGGAAGTAGAAAGTTACATGCTTGAGGTGAGCCAGTTAGAAAGTGTGTGGCGCTGTCGGTCACGGCTAAGGCTGCAGCTAGAGGTGGACGTGATCCTGGAGCCGCGTCTCTCCCGCATTGTCTGACATCATAAATGGAGCGCTGTGCTCTTTGTTCTTATTTTGCTCGAGCAAATTCCATTGACGATAGTTACGATGTGCAAGGTAAGGATTAGTTTATGGAGGGGCTGTGGGAAAAGATTATTTCAGGACTGGCTCTGTATTCATGACTCTCTAGTCTCAGGCTAAAGGGGTGATAAAAACAAGGGCCCAGAAGGTATGAGGAAATGATCATTGAAGGCTTACAGTAGCATTTTTTTGTGTGTGAAGGATAAGGTAGCAGCTATCAGATAGTAACTATTATATAGACGTTGATCCTCTTAAGTCTGATAGCAATGCTACAGAGAAAAAATTTCCCATTAGGGACGTAAGTGCTGAAATCACATGGGGTCTCCATTACAGCCCAGAGATCATCAGTCATTACATTTGTATTGCAAACAAGACCAGTGATTTTCAAGTGCATGGGCTTTAAAAAAGAAATAAAACCATTTGAAATGAAACTGAAGATAAGTGTAATGAGGAACAGAAAACCAGACTGAACATTGCATTCGTGGTTCTTGGAGGGAGACAAGATTTTCACCTTTAACCCTCACACATCAGTAAAAAGGATGCTGAGGCCTTAAATCTGAGTCAGATTATCAAAGACATTTATCTATTATATATGGGCCCATTAGCCACTGAACAAATACTTCCTCTCTCTATTTTTTAATAAAATAACCAGTATAGAGAAAATGACATTTTTTCCTTCACTTCTAGATTTTGTAGCCTTGTGTTACATAGTTTTATTTTGTTTTCACTCAGACTTCAAAATCACAATGTGGTAGATAAATAATAGTGAGAAGATGAGAATGCTTTGTGTACACAATACTGTCACTACAAATAACTATTAGCCAACGGCCTTTGTGGCGGGAGCAGTAAAAATATGACTTAAAGATATAATTTGAAGAAGATTAACACTTTTATCTATAGAACTATTGCTTCTGTGAATGAAGGGATGATTACACAACCTAAAATGATACGTGATGGCAAGGGAATCCTGCATCCTTCCTCCAAAGGTCACTCTAGTTAGGACCACAGCTATCGAATCTCTGCATATGACTCAAATGCACTCTCCCAGTAAGCATTTCCCGGTCCTCTCCGGGCTATGCTGAGTGCTTGTATGGGCTGCACATACACTGGCCATTCACTATTTTTAGTGAATGGGTTGGTCCTCACCCGGTTGCCACAGTTACCATGTTAACAGAAGCCTCAAACTGCCTTGTCCTACATTCATGTGCAATTATACAGAAAGTGTAAGCTTTATTCTTTCACTTACAAGTGATGAGTTTGTCTTCTTTCTAAAGTGTACACACAGTTATTTTCTTTCCATTTATCTTGACCGTCTCTGAAGCCCAGGGTCTGCTCATCTCTTTCACAGGGCAGCTTGGGGGAAATCACTAGAGGCTCGTTTAAAGTACAGATTCTCAATCGCCATCCTGTATCTACTAAATTAGAGAGTTTAGAAGGGAGGAGACCTACTATCTGGATTTTTATTCAGATTAATTAGTTCTCGTATATCCACAAGTTAGGAATACATTTTCACATTGTATTGTGAGCATTGTGAGCACACATTGCTCTCAAGCGAGTAAGTAACTAACAATGTGGTTGGGGTACCTGGAAAACGCTTTGCACATTCCTTTTAGACACTAAAGAAGACATTACATTGCTCAATTTATAGGAAAACCTGAGGACTGTTGAAAACACTTGATAAATTGTAGTTGAGATTTTCCTGTTCTTTTGTCATACTGTCTTATAAAATCTTATTTGAAAATTAAAAAAAATATGGTAAGTAAATCAAAAAGCATCCCTTTTGGAAAGCATTCACTTTAATGGCTGCTATATTAGCATCTGTGTTTATTGACTCATTCCAACTCTGCTTTATTCTTCAACGAAGCTAGTTTCAGTGGGACGTCTTGGACATCTGTGGTTTAACGTAGAGACCAGCTCCAGGAGACACCTGTGGTTGTGCCCTCTTTTATCTCTTATTAATAGAAATTCTAAGATGCAATAATCTGATAAGTAAAAAATGATGGGCGGCGCCTGTGGCCCATACACCGAGGGTGGCTGGTCAAACCCGGCCCCAGCCAAACTGCAAACAAACAAACAAAAACAGCCGGGTGTTGTGGTGGGCACCAGTAGTCCCAGCTACTCGGGAAGCTGAGGCAAGAGAATAACCTAAACCCAGGAGTTGGAGGTTGCTGTGAGCTGTGATGCCACCCACAGCACTCTACCGAGAACGATAGAGTGAAACTCTGTCTCTACAAAAAAAATAAATAAATGAAAAGATATTAATCAATGTTAGTCTATCAATATTACAAATTAAATTTTGCATCCACTTTCATGCTTTCTAGATCTTGAAAATTAATTTAAAATTAATTTTAATTTGCTCCTGTGGGATTTTTACAATGATCACTTTTTCCTGTCTAGCTAGATTGTTAGCTATTTTTTCATCTCTCTGAAACCAATAGGTTAACATCCCAATTGAAATGAATTCCGACTTATGAGCCTATTTTATATACAAACAGATGTTTACTACGGGTATTTCATTTATTCATTAATTCTCTGCGAAATCTCTAAAAGATCTGGCCTCCACTTTTTTCTAACAGAAAGGAAGACTTTCTTTTTGGTTTTGTTAGGGTTCCTGAGAAGCATCTTATCTCAAGTTTCCAAAATATAAAAATGAGGTTTAATATTAAACATGAAATTTGCTCAGGCCAATAATTTAATAAACTGTGATGAATAGCTGAATACTTCTGGTCCACTATCAAACTCAAGTTGATTTTTTCAATGTAATTCAGAAATATAAAATAGAGCTTTACAAAGTTTTTAAATTCATCATGGTTATATAAATAACTCACTTGTCAAGAGCCAAAAGGCAAATTTTTCTATATATATATCTAAATGTCTCTTTATTAATTATCTATTCTTATTCTTAGGATATTCAAGAATGCCAAAATATACGTAAATGATACTACATTTGCTACTTTAAAAATTAAATTTTTCTTGCACTTGTTCTCTATAAATTATTTATTTTTAGATCCCTTGAGGAAAATTATTTTTTTTATTTTTTGAAACAGAATCTCACTTTGTCACTCTGGGTAGAGTGCCGTGGCGACACAGCTCACAGCAACCTCAAACCCTTTGAGCTTCAGTAATTCTCTTGCCTCAGCCTCCTGAGTAGTTGGGACTACAGGTGCCCACCACAACGCCTGGCTATGTTTTTCAGAGATGGGGTCTCACTCTGGATCAGGCTGGCCTCGAAGCTTTAATAAAATTTCGACTTCTCTTATGTGACATCATTTTAAGTCCTCATCTAAAAATATAAAACCAATTTCCTGATTTTATGAAAGGTTGCTTATGAAATACATTATATCTTTTCCTCCATGATTTATCAGGTTAAACTGTCAAAAGGAATTACCCAAGTTCAAAATGGGCATTGCTTTTTCATTTTAAAGTTTAGAGTTTAGCAATTTTCCTAGGCTTCAAGAATTCTGACCCAAGAACGTGAATACAACTATCTGCTTGTCCGAGGGCATCTTGGAAGTTTGCTCTCAGCTGAGTAACTGACTAACAACGCGGGGAGGGTACCTGGGGCACCATGTGGAAAGTAATGTGAATTCCAGGAGACCGACTGAGCATTTGAAGGGACACCTTTAACCTATCAGTAAATGCACAACACTAGTCGCATCCCTTTCAGTTTTGGAAAGGGCAATATGTGACTTTACCGCAATGTTAAGAATTTTTCCTCTAACCTTGTGTGATCTTCCTGTCTCAGCCTTGTCAATGATGATGTCATTACTGACCAAAGATAGGAATAGTTTATTTAGTGGGGAAAAAACTGTCTACATGTCAAAGAACACTCCTACCTAGGCAGAAAAATTTTTGCTTAGTTCCTCTACTCATAGTAAAGAAAATATAATTATTTGGAGTCTTGTTAAGTTTAAGCTTAGGCAAGTTTCTTTCTTTTTCTGAGCCTAGTTTTGTCATATCTTAAATCTTGCCATAAATACTTACCTTTCGGGCTTGATAGAGGTCTAAATGAGATAATGTGTGTGTCTCCCACTCAGCGCACTGCCTGCCACGGAGAAATGGATGGATGCTGTTACATGATAGCAGTGCTTATTTTGAAAAACATTTCACCCAACAGAGAAGAATAGAGCACATTAAGAGAAATGTTTTGATGGAAATGTTCTGTTGAATATATTCAGCTTTTATTTTTGAAGATAGTGCTACAGGTCCCAATCCCTAAATGATTTGTTGCCATTGTGTAGAACAGGCCTCTACAGTCATTTTTACTCATGTGCTTTAATGAAATGTCACGGATGCTCACTAAGGCTTACAAAAAAATTCTCTAGAGGGCCATTCTAGCTCCTAGGCTTTTCAGGTAAAGGGGGAGATAAAAGAAAAATAGATAAACATGAAGAGAGGTGTAAAAGTTATTGCAGCATTGAAGACTTGGTTTCATATAGACTACATCATTATTTTAAATTAATGTATCATTATGCACTCTGATAAATGTTAGGATGTAATCAAAGTAATAAAGTATTTTAAAAGTTTAGTGCATTTACGTTTCTATCTATTACATGTTTCTATTTTCGTGCCAGGACCAATAGATTTTTATTAGAATTAGTTAATGAAAATAAAATCCCACTGATTAAATTGGCATCCCTGCCAATGAAAAAGAAAAATAATAAAACCAAATGTCATTATTATTATATTCTGAGACAACTTTTTAAATAATGTATATGTCATCCACATACTTTTTTCATTTCTCAAATTATTTTTATTAAGTTTCTAGACTAGTGATAAAATAATTTGTTGCATTTTAAATTGAAATTAGAATAAAAGCTTTGTCCTTAAAACTTGGTGATTATCTCATTATCTTTTAAATCATTTTTGGATAGAAGGAGTTTATATGCAGCACATAGAAGGCAAATAATAAAAGTTTGTTGGCTGACTAAATCATTTTTTATCACAAGAAGAAAACAATTTTCATGCAGCTAGAATAAATACTAAAAAACTAATTTAATAAATATTTACAAAAGCTTACTTTGGTGTTTTTACTTCCCATTTCTCTGTAATTTCCCTTTTGAGTATTTTTTTTAATTGCAGCCAGACACTACCCAAAATTCCTCGAGCCCTTTTTAGTTTCACCATGAAAAAGGACAAAGGCAAACCATAAAGGATTTTTGTATTTATTTTTGAGTTATATATTTAATAATCCTGTCAGTCTTTACTCAACTGTGAAGTTCATATTCACTCAGGTTTTAATAAAATGAACAAAATATCACAGAGAACATGCTTACTATTTTATGGTTTGATGAAGGTGGAGACAGGGATTCTACAATAGCATCAAACATTGGAGGATGGGAAGTATTTTGAATGTGGGGAGCAGAAAAATATTTAACAAGTGCATAAAATTCACTAGAAAATAGAAAGGTATGAAGCTACGAATATGAATTAATATGTCACAGATGCAATCGCCAACGGTGTCTTCTTCATAAATTCTTTCCCCAGGCTGATAATGTCAAGGGATTTTCCCATACTTTCTTCCAGGATTTTTATTGTTTTGTGTCTTAAATGTAAATCTTTTATCCAGGGGGAGTCAGTTTTCGTGGTGGTGAGAGGTGCAGACCCAGTATCAGACTTCTGCGTATCCAATGTACTCAATATTAATACGAAACCAACAGAAAGACAACTACACACCCACACCAGAGATAAACACAGGGATATTGCAGTGGGGGGAGGGGGAGGAAGGAGGAGGAAAGTGGAGAAGGGAGGAGATTGTGCTAATATGCACAATGGGAGGGCGTGCAGCACTACAACTTGAACTTTACCTTAGAAATGCAAACAACGTAACCTAAACATTTGTACCCTCATGTTAATCTGAAAAAAACGAAACAAACAAATAAAAACAAACAAACAAAAAAACCCGACACAGTCAAATCAGAACCACCCCTAAACATGACTTACAGAAATTTCTATACTTCTTATATATCAATTTAAAGAAAGATGGCACGTGACTCCAAAGAAAAGAAAGGAAAACCGCTGCTCATTTACTGCTACTGTATGGAAACAGGCGGTGAAAAAACTACAGAGATGGACTAAAATTCTTCAGTTTTCATTATATTTATGATGTAGGTGAAGCATGAAATAACTAACCTGACGTTGACACTTTACGAAGGACATGTATGATGAGAAATAATCTATTTGGGAGATACATTTAGAAAGAAAAGTGAGGCAATGTGAATTATTATTGCCATAGTGTCCACGTCTCTGGGTCAATTAGCAAGCAAGAAAAATAAGGGGTTTTCAAGATAAGTGTTTATTACTGGACTCTCAGCTAATAGACTGTATTTTCTTAGAGCAGTTTATCTCTGCAATGAAAGTATAGAACGTGACTCGAAGTAAATTATTGGAATTGGAATGTGGTCACAGGGAGACTTAAACATGAAGTATTTAACACTAGTTGTGTTCACATAACTCCAGACCAGAACAAAAGCACTTAAGCGGAACATCTCTGATGTGCGTGAGTCATTAGGACCGTGCCTAGCGGTTCCAGTTCTCATTCTGCGCACAAGGAGGAACTGCATTTTCTCTCTCCCTTTGAAGTTGGATGTGGCCATGCAATTTGCTCTGACCGGTGAAATGTTCTACAAGTCACTTCAAGAAGGAAGCTTAAAAATAACAGTGCAGGGCAGCACCTGTTTGTCAGTGAGTAGGGCGCCAACCCCATGTACAGAGGGTGGCGGGTTCGAACCCAGCCCCTGCCAAACTGCAACAACAACAACAACAAATAGCTGGGGGTTGTGGTAGGTGCCTATAGCCCCAGCCACTCGGGATGCTGAGGCAAGAGATTCGCCTAAGCCCAAGAGCTGGAGGTTGCTGTGAGCTGTGATGCCATGGCATTCTACCAAGGGCAACAAAGCAAACACTGTCTCTTAAAAAAAAAACTTAATAAATAACAAGGCAGGACCACTGTGTTCCCTTCCCCAAGTCTAACACAGATGAAGTACGTGTATAGATGGAACCCCTGTCACCCTGGGTGCATAGGTGATGGATGAATGGAAACTTCCACAGAAACATCATGTAAGTTTTCAAATATATTTAGTCTATTTAAGTATCAGAAAACTTGTAAATATTACAGGATTACAGTAGGGATCAAAGATAATTTATCTTTGGCACTTGATAAGCTGTCCACTATTTCACTATGAGCATTATTTTAAAAATTTAAAACAATTATTAAAGCTGGGTGTGCCAGTCCCACACACCAGAAATGGGTTCAAATCTCACCTGGGCCTGATAAACAACAACAACAAGAAGTAAAAAAAATTGTTAAAATGCGTAAAGCTGTCTCTTCATATTTTTCTTTCTGAATGATACTCTAAAAAGTGAACTTAGTATGTATCATGTTAATTTTATGAAGTTTTTCCTTTTCCTTGCATTATTAACAGCTTCTAAAAAGTGTTGCATGCAAAAGTCACTGTCTTCACATTATGCTTAACCCAGAAACCACATGAATAATCTCATTAGACAGGAAACTAGGCAAGGCAAAATAGTACATGCTTCTACAATTCATCCAGAGACAAAATGAGAAAAAGGGCAGAGAAGAGAGTTATAGTGGGTTAGCCTCTGTCTGCCCAAGGGCTTTATGGTATTCTAGAAAGCTAGAAATGAGTGGTTAAGAATTATGTTTCTAATAGTACAAAAAAAGCAAGGGAGTTATTTGCTGAGAGCTTGTAATTCAAACTACTCGTACATCAGAATCACCAAAAAATATGATAAAAGGTCATTACTCTAGAAGAATTTTTGCCTGTGAACTTTACAGTTGATTAGAAAAGCGTTAACTCCTGTAAGGAAGAAGCTCACATAATGAGATAGAGTGTAAGCCCAAAGGGGCAAGTTCCTTTTCTCCAGTAAATAATTTCAGTCTACAGTGCCGATGTCTGAGAAGGCTCCGGGACTTGCTGTAGACGAATGTCTTCAGTCACGAAGCTACTTTTAATAAAGTCCTTCAGCCAGGTTTTTGGTGGTTGTTGATAGGGGTTTTGCAATGTGAAAATAGGCCACTTAAATCAATGAATTGGCATACTACTAATTAACTGAGACAATATGACTCTGACATAAATTATATAGATTGAAAGGGAGCAATAGAGCTGGTTATTTTCATGTAGCTTTTGAATTGAGGTTTTCTGTTAAAATGCAGACTGCCCATAATTTATTTTCAGCATCAACTCAACGTTAACATTTAGAATAGGCTTGTAAATTGTTCTCATTTTCTTTCTGACCCCTGCAAACATTTTACCAGCCCACCCTTCCAGCAAAGATTAATCTGTTACAAGATGAATGAAGCCACTATTTAATTTGTAGTTATTGCACATATAGTGCACATATAATTCTCCCTGATCAGAGAAGACAGGACCCGACTGACATTGGCAGCTAACCCAACCCCTCAATTTCTTCACTCCCTACTACCCTACCCTCCTTTTTGCAGCCCCTGACCCTGTCACCAACCAGTAAAACAAATTTACTAAAGTGGATTGCTGTCCATGGCTTTATTATGTTCCTTTTTTCTTGAGACAGAGTCTCAAGCTATTGTCCTAGGTAGACTGCCGTGGCGTCACAGCTTGTAGCAACCTCCAAATCCTGGGCTTCAGTGATTCTCTTGCCTCAGCCTCCCAAGTAGCTGGGATTACAGGTGCCTGACACAACACCCGGATATTTTTTTGGTTCTAGTTGTCATTGTTTGGCAGGCCCAGGCTGGATTCGAACTCACCAGCTCTGGCGTGTGTGGCTGGCGCCTTAGCCACTTGAGCTACAAGCACTGAGCCAGTCCATGGCTTTAGATTGTTAAAGGCAACTACTAGGGCGGCCAAAAATATAAAAGAACCAGATTTCTCCTATCTTAGAAATCAGTACTTTGGGTCTATACTATAAAATAGCCTCTTGGTATTCTGAAAACTTCATGGCACACAATTTGACAACTTAGGACAACCTTGTCATTCACAGTGATTACATAGAAGCATGATTATTTCTAAGCCTTCATTTAACTAAGGTACATTTGATTAAAAATAAAAATATCTGAAAATTGGGTGGCGCCTGTGACTCAGTGGGTAGGGCGCCAGCCCCATATACCAAGGGTGGCAGTTTGAAACCTGGCTACGGCCAAACTGCAACAAAAAATAGCCAGGTGTTGTGGTGGGCGCCTGTAGTCCCAGCTACTCGGGAGGCTGAGGCAAGAGAATTGTCTAAGCCCAGGGGTTGGAGGTTGCTGTGAGCTGTGATGCCATGGTACTCTACTGAGGGCAGTAGGGTGAGACTCTGTCTCTACAAAAAAAAAATGATAATAATAATAATAATAAAAATCTGAAAATAACTTGTATCTACTCAGTACTTCGAAGTTTTCTAAAAGTTTTTTTAATAAAGTATTTCATTTAAACTTTACAATAGTCTTGTAAATTTGACATTATTACCTTGATGTACTTTAAAGAACAGAGTGCTCACTGTCACACAGGAGAGGGAGCCCATGCTTGAATGTGACACAATTCTAAATTTTCTACATATTTCACACTGTCAGAGTTGTTCGCCATAGCACTGTCCAGTGGAAATAAAATGCAAGCCACAAATGTCGTTTAAACTTTTCTTGTAGCCACAATACAAAATGTAAAATGCAATACGGAGTTAATTGAAACAATTTATTTTACTGGATCTAATACATCAAAAATATTGTCATTTCAACATGTAATCAATTGAAAATATATTACAGTAATGAGATAGTGCACCTTTGCTTTTCGGTCCCAAGCCTCTGAAATCCAGTGTGTACTAAAGTACATCTCATTTTGAATGTAAAATTTTCAGGAGACATTTTTAACCTGTATTCAAATTTTATAAAATTTAAGGTTGAAAAGTAGATTTACGTACTCACATGATTCTGCAAATACTTCACTGTTTTCTAGTAATGAAGCTTAGTATGAGTTCTTAAATTCAAATTAAATTTGTGAAAGTTAGTCCTTTAGTGGCACCAGCCACGTGTCCAGTGCTCAATAACCACATGTGGTTCGTACAGCAGGAGACAGGGACTGATTTTGTTTTACACATTGGAATTGAAAGTCACTTCCACGTTGCTTATTTCATCTTTCTCATCCATCACTTATAAAAAGATATAACATTAAAAATAGATAAAGTAATTACAGATTCAAATTGGCTGATTTTTCTTGCTTGTTTTCTAGATAAGTATCAAACAAGCAACTTGATAACAGACTGGGCTCTTCAGGGAGGCATGTTGAACTAACAGAAAAAAAAAAAAAAACAAAAACCCACATTCCTTCATAGGTCAATTACATACACAATATTTAAGGAAGCACAACTCATTTTCTTTATCCTTCACTCAAAATCCTGGCTGCTGGCAGTCACTTTGTGGGTTTGTTGAAGCCGGGGGTAGTTTTCTTCTTTTGCCTGGCAGCACCGTTTTGTAGCTGTTTCTCTGAAGAAGTGTAGAGTTCGTAAGGATCCTTATGAGACGCTGGAATGTGATGAAATAGTAAGGTGGCTGAAATTTGCTTCCTAAGTTCTGGTAGCCTTTTCCTGACTCATTTTTCCTCCTGTCACAGTTTCTTCACCACTTAGGTGTCCTATGCTTCCCCACGACCCTCATTCAGGAATTCGGATGATTTTAGACTAAAGAGCCTGTCCTCTTTCTTCTTCTTATTTGACTCACCTGTGATAAATTCCTCTTAGTTGCTCTCCAGCGCACTGTCCGACAGAAATAGAATACAAGCCATAAATGTCATTTAAACTTTTCTTGTAGCCACAATACAAAATGGAAAAAGTAACATAGGATTAATTTTAACAATTTATTTTACCAGCTCTAATACATCAAAAATATTGTCATTTCCACATGTAATCAATTAAAAATATGTTACTATAATGAGATATTGCATGTTTGCTTTTACTTGAGAAATCTCTGAAATCCAGGAATCTTAGGGAAAAAAATAACATAAACTCCTTCACTCTAAGGGATAACTGCCATTTTTACTAAAGATATTAAATGGGATGAGAATTTCAGGAAACAGGAGGCTATGAAGGATATATTTGGGGTACAGGAGATGTGTGAAGTTAAAGTACTTTGTCAGGGCCTCACTCTGCCTGAGCTTCACAAAAAGCCTTCTACCAGCTTCTCCTGCAGAAACTGTAATACAGAAAAGATTGCTTCTCTTTTTCATGTGAGTTTAAATATAAAACAAAGTTGAAAAATTAGATTATGTCTACTGTTAAGAAATAAGCCCAAAGGAAGTCTTTTTTAGACTCAATCTGCACGTCCATCTCCATCAGACACTGTTGTAACAGATCACACATCTGGGTTCTGGAGTGCCCTGTGAGCAGCAAAGCCATGCAGGGAGGGCGGCCATCATTTTGGATACGTTTCTTTAAAAATCTAGGATGATTCTTAATTATTAGACATTTCAAGAGCCATCTGAAGGAATTTTTCCTTGATTAGCGATTGTAGTCTGCTTCTGATAAAATGCTAAATAAGGTTACAAAAGAGCTGAAGTTGCTCGGTTGAAAATATTGTGAAATATCCTGTCTGGGCTGTGAAGCCAATGCACCACTTCTGGAAAATTATCAGCAAACTGTTATGGCTACTTACAGCTGGCATGAGAGGAGACACTCTTCTCGAAAATAGTGCTTCTTAGGTGTTAGTAACTATAAGTACTAAGGATTATTTATCAAACAGATCCCAGACATCAAGAATAGTGAACATTAAACCACGTTTAAGAGCAAGAACATTGCCATTATCTTTTAACTTCCCAAAGTGTCCGTCCAAGATTATCACTACCAGAAATAGGATTTTATCATTATGTCATTCTTTGATTTTCCCCATGGTTTTATAATACTACATATTTTCATTTTCCTAAATAATGTATGGTTTAGTTTATGAATATTACATAGATAAAATTTGTGTGTTTGTTTGCAATTTGCTTTTTTTTTTTTTTTTGGTTTTATTATTTGTATTCCTGTTTCACTAAATAAATGGTTCTGGCTTTTCTTCATTCTTGCCAACACTTAGTGTGGTGGGTGTAAAGTGCTATTTCATTATGGTTTTAAAATATATTATTTTATTCTCTTATTCATATGTAGGTGTTCTTTATATATTTTGGATACTAATGTGTTGCAAATAGCTTCACCCAGTCTATGACTCATCTTTTCATCATATGGTGTCTTCTGCTTAAGAGAAGATCTCAAGCTGTCAAATTTATCAATATTTCCTTTCCTAGTTTCATTTTTCTGTCTTGCGCATCTTCCTTTTGTGTTTAAGAAATCTTCCTTTCCTTTGGTCAATAAGTATACCTTACTGTCTTCAAAAATTTTACCTTTTATATTTGCTTTAGTTAACCAGAAAATAGTATTTGTGGACGGTGTGAGGTAGAGGTCCAATTTTATATGTCTTTCCGCGTGGGTACCACATGTGAGGGATCATGCATCAGACTGTCTGTTTCTCGCTCCTTCCACCTCCATGTCAGACTTCTGCAACGCCTACTCCGTTATAAAAGCATAGTCTTATTTCTATGATCTCTATTCCTTGGTTAATATGTCCATCTTTGCATCAGTGCAAAAAACGCCATCATTTGCTAGGAGTCAAAATTTCTCACTTTGCTATATTTTTTCAGATTGTCTTGACTCTGCACAGTTCTTTTTTTTTTTCAATCTACATTGAAAAGATTCCACCTTTTCACATCCCTTCTACTGACCCTGAAGTTGTGATGTTGATTTGAAATTTCTTGATTTATTTTTTTGACTATATAGATTAATATGGGAAAACATGCCATATTTATAATGCCAAGTCATTTAATCCGCAATTATATATTTCAGGTTATTCTCTAATGACTTTTGCTAATGCTCTATATACATGATACAAATCTTTTTCTAGAAACATTATAAAATCTTTTATTAGATTTAGTTCTAGAGTCATCATATTTTGGGTCCTATCAAATGATATGTATGTTTAAGTGTCTTGAGTCTATATCTTAATGAATTTTATACATACATATTATATGATAGATAATTTCAAAATTGCATATTACATAAAACAATGTCTTCATTTATAGAAATGCTTCTTGCTTTAAAGTGTAATTTCTCATGTATATTGACTATTAATGAATTTCTAGAAATTATATTATTATAGAAATCATTTAGCTTTACTCACATACTTACCTTTTCTTTACTGTTAATTCCTTCCCTCATCTCTATGCTTCTTTCCATGTATTATTTTTCTTCCGCCTAATGATTCCCTTTTAGTGATTCCTTAAGTTTGGGTATATGGATATATATATATAGTTTCCATTTCTTTGAAATACCCTTATTACTTTTTTTTTTTTTGATGAATACATTCACTAGATTGGCATTTACTCTTTACTGAGAAATTGAAAATATCATTACATAGACTTCTGATTTTCACTTTATTTTTCATTGGGAAATCAATTTTTAGTCATATTTTTGGTACTTTGAAGGTTATATTTCCTTTATTGACTGTTTTTATGTTTTTTCTGTTTCCTTTGCTTCCAACAGTTCAACTATGAAATATATAAATATATGGGGCTTTTGGTTATTTTTCTTTCTTTATAGCAATTTGTATAACTTCTTGAATCGATTAGTGAATTTTATTGTTGGCCATTATCTCTCTAGATTTTGTTTCCATTTCATTCTTCATTTTTCTACTCTAAGGATTACAGTTACACCATGGTAAAAAATTGGACTGTGTCTCCTTTGTATTTCTTTTTATAAATTCATTCTTTTGATTCATTTTGCTTAATATCTCCTTACCTATCTTACAATTTAATAACTCTTTCTTTGGTTGTTTCTAATCTGCTATTAGCTACAACCATTAAACTTTATTTCAAATTTGTATATTTTCATTCTAGAATAAATATTTGATTCTTTTCTAGAGTTTCCAGTTATCAATTGACATTTGCCATTATAATATCTTATTTGCTTAATAGATGAACCACAAGTATTTTGTTTGTTTCTTCCTAACTCTAATATCTGAATGACCTGTTAGTGTTTTTTGTTTTTCATCTTGGTATTGGTTATTTGCCTTGTGTCTGATATTTTGGGTAATTCTTAATGGTGCTGAATATTGTGTATGAAGAATTTTGAAAATAATAGGAGTCTCTGCATGTTGTATTTCCCTGTTGAAAGAAACTGATTAGAGACTGGGCTTCATCTTATAATACCTGGTCTACTTTTTGTTTAATTCTATGCCTTTCAAGAAGCTTTACAGGAGTTTCAGCTGAATGCATAAGGAGTTACCTGGGACCTTTTCCTCCATGGGAAGCTCAGAACTATAATTTTTGCCTATTTAGCTTCTTAAGTGCCATAAATTTTGCTCAAAAATCAAGCCTTTTGATCTCCATTGAAAAATCAGTAAAAATTTTGAAGTAAACATTGGGAATAAATGAGGCTGAAAAGAGTTCTTTTTCACCTGCTTTACAGATTTTTGTCCATTAAATATTCACTACGTTAGTGTCTCCAAACTGATATCTTTTTTATTTTGCCAAGGTTGGTCTACAACAAGGAAGTCCCTCATTACAAGAATGGGAAACGCATTGCAGATGGGTTTGAACAGACTGTATGCTCTGAAATTCTGCAGTACGTTGTTGTGTGAGTTAGACAATTATAAGTTCACAAACTCGTCCTAGAAAGAGGGCTACATACCTCATTACTGGATATCACTGCAGTCACTTTGGAAGGACTCCCTTTGGCTGTCTGGTTACTGCTGGCCATAGTGATAGTCAGCAATGAGGTATGTAGCACTTCTTTTATGATGAAAGTTCACAAACTTAATTGTCCAACATTGTGTGTGTGTTTGGAGCATCTATAAATTTTTCTGTCTATATATTATATTATTACTAAATTAATTATGCTTATTCAATCAATAAATAAGATGTGTCAAAATCTATCACTCTCATTGTTGATATGAATTTTTCTTGTCTTACCAGTTTTTACTCTATATAGTCAGAGCCATGTTAGTCCATCTATACTATGTTAGAATTACTATATTTTCCCAGAGAATCAAAGCTTTAAATGTTTTTATTATTATTTAGTACATGCTTTTATTGTTAATAATATTTTTGCCTTAAAAGTCTACCATATAGTGCTCACTTCAGCAGCACATATACTAAAATTGAAACAATCCAGAGAAGATTAGCATGGCCCCTGCACAAGGATGACATGCAAATTCGTGTGTCCATAGTTTTCACAGAGGCTCCCGTCCAGAAAGAGAGTTACTGGAAAGAAATTTAGCAAGAAGGCCGATGGTTCAGATCTGAACCAAAAGAGAAGGTCGAAGAATGCACATCAACTGTACTGAGGTGACCTGCAACCCCAAGGATACAAACAAAAGGTACAGAACCCATCACGGACAGGAGTCCCCTCCCCCATGAGAATGGCTTGCAGTATACTCCATACCTCCATACAAACAAGCGAGCAGAGTTTAGATGTCTTCTCATTTTTTCCCATGGCAGAGACCATCTAAAAACCAGACCTTCTCCTACTAGGGTGCCACGACACTCTCTTGACAGGCATAAAACTGTATAAAACTGTATATACCCTTTACCTGCAATTTTGAACTCTTGGTACTCCCCTCCACTCTCACCCAAAGGCCTGGAAGCCTGTCCCCCATGGAGTCCAGATTCTTCGGCATTTTCTCAAGGGGTGTAGACGTGGCATGGACTGTTGCTGATCTGTGCTGACTTTCCAGCTTGGGAGTAAGGAGAAGATAATCAGCTGAGGGAGAGGCGGCACCCTGAGGCAGCAGCAACGGCAGCGGCAGAACATGGTGACAGTGGGGCTCACACCTCTGGGGATATTTTGAAGGAACACTCCCAGTCTCTCTGGACAACCTGGGGAGGCTGGGCAGTTTCTCTGGTGGAAGCCACTGGCAGAACAGATCTGGGACAGAGCACAGGCTCCTGGAGTAAAGAGTATGCCTGAGGCAGAACCAGCCTGGGTGGAGTGTGGGGATTATTGGATCTTTGACAAGCCTATCAAAAACATTCAGTGGGGAAAAGACTACCTATTTAACAAATAGTGCTGGGTGAACTGCCTGGAGATCTGTAGAAGACTGAAACTGGATCCACACCTTTCACCATTAACTAAGATAGATTCTCACTGGATTAAGGATTTAAACTTAAGACATGAAACTATAAAAATACTAGAAGAAAGTGCAGGGAAAACTCTTGAAGGAATCAGCCTGGGTGAATATTTTATGAGGAGGACTCCCCAGGCAATTGAAGCAGTATCAAAAATACACTACTGGCCTATAGTCCCAGCTACTCAGGAGGCTGAGGCAAGAGAATTGCCTAAGCCCAAGAGTTGAAGGTTGCTGTGAGCTGTGACTCCATGGCACTCTACCGAGGGTGATAAAATGAGGCTCTGTTTCTACAAAAAAAAAAAAAATAATAATAAAAATAATAATAGTAATATTACTACACTACTGGGACCTGATCAAACTCAAAAGCTTCTGCACAGCCAAGAACACAGTAAGTGGAGCAAGCAGACAGCCCTCAGAATGGGAGAAAATATTTGCAGGTTAGGCCTCGGACAAAGGTTTAATAACCAGAATCCACAGAGAACTCAAACGTATTAGCAAGAAAAGAACAAGTGATCCCATCTCAGAGTGGGCAAAAAACTTGAAGAGAAACTTCTCCAAAGAAGACAGGTCACATGGCCTACAGATACATGAAAAAATGCTCATCATTCTTAATCATCAGAGAAATGCAAATCAAAACTACTTTGAGATATCATCTAACTCCAGTAAGATTAGCCAACATAGCGAAATCCCAAAATCAGAGATGCTGGCATGGATGTGGAGAAAAGGAAACACTTCTACATTGCTGGTAGGAATGCAAACTAATACGTTCATTTTGGAAGGAGGTTTGGAGAATACTTAGAGATCTAAAAATAGACCTGCCATTTGATCCTATAATTCCTTTACCTGGTATATACCCAGAAGACCAAAAACCACATTATAAAAAAGACATCTGTACCAGAATGTTTATTGCAGCCCAATTCATAATTGCTAAGTCATGGAAGAAGCCCAAGTGCCCATTGATCCACGAATGGATTAATAAATTGTGGAACATGTATACCAAGGAATATTACACAGCCTTAAAGAAAGATGGAGACTTTACCTCTTTCATATTTACATGGATGGAGCTGGAACACATTCTTCTTAGCAAAGTATCTTAAGAATGGAAGAAAAAGTATCCAATGTACTCAGCCCTACTATGAAGCTAATTTATAGCTTTCATTTGAAGGCTATAACCCAAATATAGTGCAAGAATATGGGGAAAGGGGCAAGGGAGGGGAGGGAAGGGGGAGGATGGATGGAGGGAGGGTAATTGGTGGGGCCACACCTACGGTGCATCTTAGAAGGGTACAGATGAAACTTACTAAAGGCAGAATACAAATGTCTTCATACAATAACTAGGAAAGTGCCATGAAGGCTATGTTAAACAGTTTAATGAAAATGTTTCAGATTGTATATGAAG
>CAUYRH010132588.1:0-13424 GCA_963574655.1 Perodicticus potto
AACTATATATAGGTTTGAAATTAAAGAATTAGCACTACACCTGTAGCTATAGAAGATACTATAATAAAAACTATAAAGAGACCTGTAACTATAATAAAATATAACTATAACTATAAATATATAACAATAACTATTATTATAAAACTAAAACTATAAATTTTTAATAACCATAACTCTGTAAGTATAATGTTTACTTTATAACTGTGATGAAAATATTATAACTATATTGAAAAAGTTATTACTACAACAACACAACTATAACAACTTAGCTCTGACTGTAACACTATAACTATAGCAATGTAATTAATACTACAAGTATAACTGTAATGCTATTTCCATAACAGACCCATGATAATTATAATGTTAACATTTTACCTATGAGGTTGACACAATAACTGTAATACTAACACAATTAACTACAATTAATTATAACTTTTTAACACTATCACAGCAACTATAACACTACATCAAAAGTATACTACCAATACTATAAAACTAATGCTGTAATTGTAACTAAAGCACTATAATTTTAACTATAGCACTATACTGAAAATTTAGCTCTGCAATAGTGTTAAGATTATATACGATTTGATCCAGCAATCCCACTGCTCATTATATACCCAAAGGAAAAAGGTCATTTTTTAAAAGGACACCTGCACTTGTATGTTTATAGAAGTACAACTGAAAACTGCAAAGGCATGGAAACAAACCAAGTGCCCACTAATACATGGATGGATTAATAAAATGTGGTACATGCATACCTCAGAGTATGCACTACTCAGCCATAAAAAATGTCAATCTAGTATCCTTTGTGACAACCTGGATGGAACTGAAAATCATTCTCACAAGTGAAAAAATCACAAGGATAGAGAAACAAACTCATGTACTCAGTACTAAATTGAAACTAATCATCCACAGTTAAGTGTATATAGAGAAATAAATATCAATGAGAACCTAAGTGGTAGGAGAAGGGAGAAGAAGACAGGTAAATTCATACCTACTGGGCAACAGTGCTAACAATTTATGTGAGGGACACAGAATTTTGACTCAATCTATACAAAAACCAAATCTGTAAACAAAATGTGTGTACACTAATACTCTGAAATTTAAAAAAATCAAAATTATTTAAAAGGTTATAATTGCAAATAAAGCGTAAATGATAACTCTACAACCAGTATACAACAAACCAAGTATAAGGCAACACTATAATTAAAAATATAACATAACTGCAACACTATAACAACATAAATTTTCCAATATTGCAACTATAACAGCATTACTATAATACTGTAAATATACAGTCTACAGCTCCCACTATATTTGTAACAATATAAGTAAAGCTAAGTAGCTATGACTTTTTATCTTTTTGGTAATATCCATTCTAACTGGAGTAAGATAGTACCTTATTGCGGTTTTGATTTGCATTTTCCTAATGACTAGTGATTTTGAACATTTCTTATGCATCTGTAGGCCAATTGTATGTATGCTTTGATAAATGTCTATTCAGATCCTTTTCCCAGTTTCTAATCAGATTATTTGTATTTATGCTGCTGAGTTGTTACCATTCTTTGTATATGCTGTATAGCAGTTTTTTGTCAGATGAATAATTTCCAAATATGTTCTCTCATTCTCCAGTTCATCTCTCCACTCTTTTGAATGTTTCCTTTCCCATGCAGAAAGGTTTTAGTCCTATTTGTTTAGAAAAAGAAACTTTTATATACTTTTCTTGAAAATGTAAATGGTATAGCCATTAGGGAAAACAGTATGGAAGTTAATACAAAATCTAAAAGTAGAACCTCTACACAATCCATTAATCACACTACTGGATATTTAAGCAAAAGAAAGGAAATCAGTGTATAAAATAAATATGTGCATTGCCATGTGTTTTGCAGCATCGTTCACAATAGTTAAGCTATGGAATCAACCTAAATTTTCATCAATAGATGAATGAATAAAGAAAATGTTGTATGTGTACAAAATGGAATACTATTTATCCATAAAAAGGGATCTCATTATTCATGGCAACATAGATGAACATGGAGGATAGTATGTTAGGCATAAGTCAGTTCCAGAAAAAGTTGAGTACCACATATTCTCGTCCATATGCACTATTTTTTTTAACAAAACAAAACAAAACATGAGGTTGGACTGGTGGCTTGTGCCCATAAGTCCCAGCAATTTGGGAGGCAGAGACAGAAGGATCTCTTCAGGTCATGACTTCAAAACCAGCCTGGGGAGTGGCACCTGTGGCTCAAAGGAGTAGGGTGCCGGCCCCATATACTGGAGGTGGTGGGTTCTTTTTTTTTTTCTTAATACATGTATTTTATTGTTCTTCATTACATTATTTCCCCCACCCCCACCCCTCAGTGGTAAGACATAATCAATTTAAAGAAAAGAATACAGAAAACACTAAAGCTCCTGGTAGAGGGAAGGAATTCAAGTGGGGAGAGAGAAGCTCTCTCTGTTCCTCTCCCAGTCTTTCCCCGTCTCCTCCTTTAGGCCTTTAGCCTCAGGGTATATATAGGTGTATGGGTTCTTTGGCCAGGAAAGGAATGAATACAGTCGCTTCCGCCTGGGTCAAGGTGAATGAGTGTATCAATGAATGGATACAGTCCATTCATGGAAATGAGGCCTAGGAAATTCACAAGAAATTGACCTAAGCATAAGAAATGGGGGTTCCACATTTAGTCCCAGGTGTAAAGTGAAGGAGACACCAAGGCACAGGTGTCTCCTCAGCAGTTGTCCAGCCTTTTTGGTTATTGGAGCCTTTGGTGGACGTTGTAGGACCCCCTTCTTGCCTGTCGTCCAGCCCGCTGGCTCTTCAGCTGGCTGCCACAGCGCCAACACCACCAAGGAGGAGGCGGCAGGTCTGCCGGCTCCGCTGAGCTGGCTAGGGTGCCAGATGTCCTGCATCAATTCTCCCTCTCTGAGTAGAAACCCCAACTGCTGTTAGGGAAAAGGGGCGAAGACGGTATGGTTTTTTAATCACCATTTTACAGGTAAATAAAGTAAGGAACAGAATTAGGTAATTCTGAAATCATACAGCTAAGGCAAAATTCAAATCCATACAGTCTGGCTTCAGAGCTTGTGACTTAATTGGTAAGTTATTATCCTGTAATTAAATGTCAAATTTAATGGTAGAGTTATTATAAGGAACAGAGAAAACAAAAGTATAAAAGGTCAAATGTGATGAGGGAAAGAGCTATAGAGTAGATGGTGTCTCAAGTGGGTTTTGAAGAATGAATAGGAGTTTTATTAGAGAAAGCAATGAGGAAGTGCAAAGCCTATCCTAGAAATGGCAAGTGAATAAATGCCCGGCACTGTGTGTTGGAGGAACTACAGGAGATGTGGACAATGGGTGGGATGTGGGAGAGAGAGCTGGGGAAGGGTGGAGGTGTTTAGTTCAGGGAAAGATGAAGGCTGACTATTTGTTAATGGGCATTCTGCATCTCTATCTATGCAGAACCCTGATGAATTAGGAAAACTGAACAACAAGCCTTTCTCATTTTCCAGTTCTTGATTTACACAGTTTTATGCCTTACACATTCCTTCTCATTGTCATTGAAGACACAGCTTGTGGGCTGCCCTGAAGAAATTCCTAGAGTATATGAACTCACTCATCAAATAAGACTTTTCTGCTCTCATTTTTAGTGCCGCTTAATGCCTGTATGGGAGCAGGGAGGAAACCCTTTACATTTTGCAGCATGGAGTAATCAATACATAGTCATGCCTGGTGTCTTTGTAATTCTGAGCTCTTGCACTCAATTGACTGCAATAGAGACAGGTCTAAGAAATGGCAATGTTGTCACTGCAGGAAGGAATCAGGCCATGTTCCTATGGGTTCCCTGCTGTGAGTAGTGGGCACTCAGCTTCTGAGCTATCAGGTAGGTACCTCCTGCGTTTGTCTAATCCTCTGATTAGATTTGCAAAGACCTCCTGCATTTGTCTAATCCTCTGATTATGATTTGCAAAGACCGATTTGTGCATGATCTCATCTGAGTTGGGTGGAAGCTGCCATTCACACCTCTGTCATTGGGACCAAAATACCTTGTGACTTCACTTAGCAGCTGGTGGAAGGATGTGAAGAGCTCAGCTGCACAAGTGGCTGATGAAGTAGGGAGGGCACCCTGGAACTGGAGTGGTGAGTGGGAAAGAAGATGAGCAAACTATGGAAAACTGTCAAATGAAAAACTCCAAGGGCTTCTTATAACACTGGTTGTCAGTACATCTCCTCAAGTCATAGCCGTTTGAGATGGAAGGGGAGGGGACAGTGCTCTGGGTCTTGAGGCTTTCTTAGAGAGACAGTTGATTCTATGTCTATAAGGAATCTTGATGGTGGTTTTTTTTTTCCAGCCTTATTTGATTCTCCCTGCTGTTATCTTTCTATTTTGATCTTTCTCTTTAAGATAATACTGTTTGGAAAACAGAAGCTTAATTATTAGGTTCCCCCAAATACCTTTTTTTGGTAAACAATCCTATCTGATTGCTCATGACATATGTGGTCCTACTGGGAACTGGAGATGAAAGGCAAGACAAAAAAAGAGACTAAAACCTGGTTCCTTGAGGGCAGGGAGGTGCCATACTTGGCCTTACTATTTCTTGCACAGAACCCAGTACCCAACCCATTATGCTTAGTGCAGTCATGCTATATAAAGATAAATAAATGAAAAGAGAGAGAGAAAAAAGTGGAATGAGGTCACACAACACAGACTTTATGTATATTTAAGCTTAAAATGCCTTCTCCCCATTTTCTCACTCTGGATTCTCCAGAAGCAATCTATGCAATGGGAGAGAACAACAAAGCCAACAGAACACAGTTCTGCCCTGAAAACCTGAGCCGGGGCTAAGACCTGCACATAGGCACACACTGCTTGGTATTTAGAAGAGAAGTGCCGATACCCAGTCTTCCCACATGCTTGTAGTGTGGAGGATGTGTCTATGTCAAGAGGGACCTCCCTATATCTCTCAGCGAAGAGGACTCGGGAGACCAATTTGTCCTCATTGACTGGAGGGTGGAATCAGAATGAAGTTTCTTAGTTTCTTCTCAGAGCAAGTCAAGACAAGATTAAAGGGGCCTGGAGCCATGGCTCATGGAAGGTCAGGGTAGGTGGATCGCTTGAGCTAAGGAATTCAAGACTGGCCTGAGCAAAAGCACCCTGTCTCCCTCTACTAAAAATAGAAAAACTAGCCAGGTGTTGTGGTAGTGCCTGTAGTCTCAACTATTTGGGAATCTGAAGCAAGAGTATTGCTCAAACCCAGGAGTTTAAGGTTGCTGTGAGCTATGATGCCACAGCGCTCTATCCAGAGTGAAAGAGTGAGACTCCGTCTAAAAAAATAAAAAATAAAAAGACAGAATTGAGGGAACACAACGAATTCCTTTATTCCTTTGAGGAAGTGATCTCCTACATAAAGGTGCAAGATCATGTGATTTCTTTCATGTCTAAATTCTGGTTCAGCATTCTTAGAACTCTGTCCCCAGAGAACATAAACAAGGCTTAAAATATATCTAGGGGCTCTTATTTTGCAATGAGACTTTGAAATCTGAAGCAAATTCCTTTGAATTTCTTTACTAGTAGAATATCTTTATCTCTTTTGGGTGAGATTTTTTACTTTAAGGGGTAAAAAGTCATTGGGAACTGGCTTGGTGCCTGTAACTCATGGCTAGCGCACCAGCCACATACATGGGGGCTGGTGGGTTTGCACCCATCCCGGGCCTGCTAAACAACAATGACAACTACAACAACAACAAAAAAAATAGCCAGACATTGTGGCAGGCACCTGTAGTCCCAGCTACTTGGGAGACTGAGGCAAGAGAATGGCTCAAGCCCAAGAGTTTGAGGTTGCTATGAGCTCTGATACCATGGCACTCTACTCAGGGAGACATAGTGAGATTCTGTCTCAAAAAAAAAAAAAAAAAAAAAGTCATTAGG
This sequence comes from Perodicticus potto, assembly GCA_963574655.1. Classification (NCBI taxonomy): domain Eukaryota; kingdom Metazoa; phylum Chordata; class Mammalia; order Primates; family Lorisidae; genus Perodicticus; species Perodicticus potto. Next base: position 5,931 of record CAUYRH010132588.1, read on the forward strand.
AACCAAAATTGGTGAGTCATTAATGACTGAGCTATGAGTGGCACTTTTGAGAAAAAGCCTGTGTGTGTGTGTGTGTGTGCACGCACGCGTGCGTGCACATGCACATATGTGCACATGCATTCGTACTCATTTCATATGCTAATGAAAGACTTAGAGACTCCAAAAATGAACCGAGATATGACACTCATGGAAAATAATAAGGATAGGGCTTCCCATGCAAGATTAAAGTATGACATTTATTTATATGAATGCGGCTCGGCGCCTATGGCCCAACAGGCTAAGGTGACAGCCATGTACACCTGAGCTGGCGGGTTCAAATCCAGCCTGGGCCCGCCAAACAACAATGACAGCTGTAACCAAAAAATGGCCGGGCGTTGTGGCAGGTGCCTGTAATCCCAGCTACTTGGGAGGCGGAAGGAGGAGACTCGCTTGAGCCCAGGAATTGGAGGTTGCTGTGAGCTGTAATGCCACAGCACTCTACCCAGGGCAACAGCTTAAGGCTCTGTCTCAAAAAAAAAAAAATTTATATGAATGCATGACTGAAAGCAAAATTAATCTCACACAATGTCTCAAGGTTGACCACAGTATGAATGGTTTTGTGCACTTAGTGAAGACATACACAGCTACATGTTCACACATCGATAATTTGCACTTTCCAGAAATTGACAGCCATATCTCTCTTGATTATTATCTAGTCACTCTTCTTTCCCTGATACCACCATAACAGCTCTGTGAGCCATTTTGAATCTTCCCCTTCCATGAAATGTGTGTGTGTGTGTATTTGACTGTCTTCAGGCCATAAGTAGTTATTATATACTATTATATATATAATGCATATATATATGGCTTTTGCTATTTACTATATATACATGCTTACATAGTAAATATATATATGGAAAGCCTTAAAGAAAATATAATGAAGGATTCACAAGAAGATTGAAGAGATACACAGGCAAATTTCTTCAATAGCTTCTTCTTTTTGCCTTCTTTACATCTCATTTCCTATTCTCTGAGGAGTGCGAGAAGATGCTAGATTATTATTATATTAAATAATAATTCCAGACTTCCAACTATTGCTTTATGACCATCTTGGATATAGAACTATGTTTGCTCAGGGAAAATAGGTCACAGATTGCTAAACTAGCTCCTCACCCTGCAGTGGTTGAGAGCTGTTTGTTTTTCAAATACCTTAATTGTATGGTCTACCAGAAAAGAGCAGCACTGAAAATTATACCTCTGGACTAAATGCAACCAGATGGACAAAAACAACAAGGCGTTTGAAAAAGATAAATGCCCCACAATCCCCCTGTGGCTGGTTTTATCGCCAGTTAATTTTATAATGGCTTCTTCTGGAGCAGAGAGATATTCCCTGGGGGTAGGAGTAGTGCCTGAGCAGAAACTAGGCAGCTTCCAGAGGGAGGGTCCTCTTTGTTGCCTCTTTGGGTAGAATTGGAATAAATGTCTTGGTTTGGGGTTGGGGTAATGGGTGGGGCTGCTGGGAGACTGGAATTCTAAGCTCAAGAGCAGTGATGCTTCCCTCTTTGTTTTATGCTTTTTGTTGGCTTTCATTTTTCAATGCCTTTTGCTACACACAAAGCAGGAGTTTTAATATGGGGTGGGTGACTAGAGGAGGTAAAAGCATAGAATTAAGTGATCTGGTTGGTCCTTGTCAGGTTAGAGTTTTGGAAGCCAAGGTTACTGTTGAAAGAATATTACATGCTGGGTGAGGGCCATGTGGACTCATCAGTGGACTCAGGATAAGGCTGACCTCTGGATCTGAGTTTCTCTTCCCAGGACCATGGTGTCCAGACTAAAAATCATTCCTGTGAATATGCTTTAAAATCTAGGAAAGCAGGCTGCTGGACTGTCTTCAGGTCATAAGTAGTTATTATATACCATTTCATTTCCCATATAATAAACATATTGGATTCAGGGTTGGACAGTGAAGGAGGTGTGGGGAGAATGTCCAGAAAGAAATGTAGATGGAAGACCTCATTGACCTTTTCTCATAAAACTGTGATTTTCTGGGATTGGTTGAAAGAACTCATCATTTTGGAAGAGTTCTTCCTCTCCCACCACATCCTCAGAAGGAGGATGTTCTTCCTCTGTCACCACAGCCACCAAGAGGAAGTCTTTGAAAATGGAAGACAAGGAGCTTAAGGTGCTCTAAGTTTCTAAGATAAGAAAATGGATAGAGTGTAGCAGTGAGGCCTGAGCACTCCTGAGGTGTAAGTAGATTGGTAGAGCCAAAATGGTCATGCAGTTAACATTTCTTTGTTATTCCTTCTAGAACAGTCTCAACAGCCACTGGGTCTCTATGTTCATATAAGTTAACAGTTATAAACATTCAGGAATTACCCCAAATAAACTTCTTATCCTCCTTCAGAAGTTCTTTTCCTTTCTCTGAAATCTCCCTTAGTACCTTTGCTCATGTGTTCTCTTACACTGGAAAATTTATCGAACTGTATATTTAAAATATGTTTATTGCATGTCAATTATATCTCAATAAAGCTTTCAAAAATCTATCTAGTTTGATCTTATCTTGAATTCCCCCAAATTCCAAGGGATTTAGAAGCTCTACATCAAAAACTCAGGTCAAAGATCAAATACATTAGAACCTCCATAGTTGATCACTTCCCTACATTGACAACTTCCTTAAGTTGACCTAATTTTCATAGACTGTCATGCACCACATGTACTCAATGGAAGTTCCTTATGTTGACCCCCTCTATATTTTGACCAGTTTGATACAGTCCATGGGTGATCAATTTACAGATGTTTTACCATAGTAGGAAAACAGGGCTTCTAGTGACCCAATCATTCAGATTTCTGCGCCAGGAATCAGGGCAGGGACCAACAGACATGTATTTCTTATTTCACACATAACATAAAATTTACCCTTTTCAAGTGATCAATTTCATAGTTCTTACTATATTTAAAAATCTGTTCGATGATCATCATAATTCCAGAATAGTGTTGCCATCCCCAAAAGAAGTCCCATGCCTCTTATCAGTCAATCACTCCCCATTCCCCTCTACTTTTAGTCCTTGGCAACTTCTAATCTACCTTCTGTCCTGATGTATTTTCTTCACTGGACATTTCATATAAATAGAACCATAACAAGATGTGGTCATTTGTGTATGTATTCTTTTACTTACCATAATATTTTGAAGATTCATCCATGTTGTAGGATGGCTCAGTACTTCATTACTCTTTATTGCCAAATAATGTTCCATAGTACAGATATACATTTAGTTTACCTATTCTTTGGTTTATAACCATTTTGATACTTTCCACTCGAGGGCTATGTTGAAGAATGCTGCCATGAACATTCATGTACAATTTTTTGTGGGAAAACATGCTTTCAATTCTCTTGGGTAAGTAACTAGAAATAGAATTGCAATTTCTATTTCTATCTACCTTATATAATAGGTAATATAGTAACTTCACATTTAACTTTTTCAGGCACTTCCAAACTGATTTCCAAAGCTCCTGTACCATTTCACATTCTAATCAGCAATGTAAGAGGGCTCCAGTTACTTCTAGCACTTGTTATCATCCATCTGTTTGGTAATAGTCAACCTAGTGGGTGTGAAGTGGTATTGCATTGCAGTTTTGATATATTTGCTTAATGACTAATGATGATCCTCCTTTCATGGGCTTATGGGCCATTATGTAAATTCTTTGGATAAATGTTTATTCAAATACTTTTCCCATTTTTTATTACATCATAGCTGTGTACATTAATGCATTTATGAGGTACAATGTGCTGGTTTTAATACAATTTGAAATACTTTCATCAAACTGGTTAACATAGCCTTTACCACTGATAGCTGAAGATGTTAACAAATGGAACAACATACCTGGCTCATGGATGGGAAGAATCAAAACTGTTAAAATGTCCATACTACCAATACACAATTTTAATGCAATCCCTATTAAAGCACCACTGTCTTTAAAGACATATCTTTACTTTAAAGACCTTGAAAAAATTATATTTTGTTTTATATGGAATCAGAAAAAAACCTTGATTATCCAAGACATTACTCAAAAATAAAAACAAATCAGGAAAAATCATGCTACCAGACCTTAGACTATACTATAAATCTATAGTGATCAAAACAACATGGTACTGGTGCAAAAACAGAGAGGTAGATGTATGGAACAGAACAGAAAACCAAGAGATGAACCCAGTTACTTATCATCATTTGATATTTGATAAGCCTATCAAAAACATTCAGTGGGGAAAAGACTCCCTATTTAACAAATGGTACTGGGTGAACTGGCTGGCAACCTGCAGAACACTGAAACTGAACCCACACCTTTCACGAGATGCTCACTGGATAAAAGATTAAAAAGAGATTCTCACTGGATAAAAGATTTTAAGACATGAAACTATAAAAATACTATAAGAGAGTGCAGGGAAAACACTTGAGGAAATCGGCCTGGGAGAATATTTTATGAGGAAGACCTACCAGGCAATTGAGGCAACACCAAAAATACATTACTGGGACCTGATCAAAACAAAAAGTTCTGCACAACCAAGGACACAATATGTAAAGCAAGCAGACAGCCCTCAGAATGAGAGATGATTTCGGGTTATGTCTCTGACAAAGGTTTGATAACCAGAATCCACAGAGAACTCAAACGTATTAGCAAGAAAAGAGCAAGTGATCCCATCTCATTGTGGGCAAGGGATTTACATAGAAACTTTGCCCATTTTCAATTGGGCTATTTGCCTTTTAATTGTTTGAGTTGTTCTAAGAGTTCTTGGCATACTTGGGATACTAGACCCTTATCAGATATGTAATTTGCAAAAATTTTCTATCAATCTCCTCGTTGTACTCACACTTTTTGATAGTATTCCCTGAAGCACATAAGTTTTCAATTTTGATTAAGTCCAAATCTATCTATTTTTCTTTCATTGCTAGCACTTTCAGCATCATACTTAATAAATGAAAACATTGCCAAATTTAAGGTTGTGAAGATATGTTCTTGTATTTCATTTAACAATTTTTCTGTTTTAGCTTTTATATTTATGTTTAATCCATTCTGGGTAAATTTTTGACTATGCTGCAAGGAAGAAGTTCAACTTTATTCTTTTGCATATGGATATCACCCCAGTATTATTTGTTGAAATAATAATTCCTTTCCTCCTTCAAATTGTCTTTGCACCCTTATCAAAACTCAGGTGACCATAATATATGACTTTATTTCTGGATTTTTAATTTTATTTCTGTATAAAGTATAATTTGGCCAGTCAGACACAGTCTTGATTATTGTAGCTTTGTACTCATTTTTGAACTTGGGAAGTATGAGTCCTCCAACTTTGTGCTTTTTCAAGACTGTTTTGACTATTCTGGGTCTCTTGTATTTCCATGTGAATTTTAGCATCAACTTGCCAATTTCTGCAAAAAGAGCAACTGAAATTTTAATCTATCAAATATATAGATTAATTTAGGGAATACTGCCATCTTAACAATACTGGGTTCCATTTCATGAGCACATGTGTCTTTGTAATTATTTAGCACAAAAGTAGTGTAAGTGGACATCTTTGTCATATTCCTGATCTGAAAAGGGAAAGATTGAAAGTTCTCAATCTTTCACTAAGCATGATGTTAGCTTTGGATTCTGGTAGATACCCTTGATCAGGTTAACTTTCTTTTTATTCTTAGTTTGTTTTTATCATAAAAGAGTTTGCATTTTTGTCAAATTATTATTAGTTTGCATCTATTAAGATGTGTAGTTTTTGTTTTAATTCTATTACTACCATATTTACATTGATTAATTTTCATATGTTGAGTTAAGCTTGAGTGCTTAGGTCATGCATCTTATTTGGTCATGATGCATAATTCTTTTTAAATATTTCTGGATTCATTTTTATAGTATTTTTTTAAAGAATTTTTCATTGGTATTTGTAAGGAACATTAGCCTGTGTGTCTTTATCTGGTTTTAGTACCAGCCTTATATAATATTTGGGGAATGTTCTATCCTCATGTTTTAAGAAGAATTTGTGGAAAATGTATTAAGAATGCAATGCACCAGTGAAACAATTTGGTCCTGGGCTTTTATTTGTGGGAAGGGTTTTGATCACCAATTCAATCTCTTTCCTTGTTGTGACACTATTCAAGTTTCATATTTTTCCCTGAGTTAGTTTGGTAGTTTGTCTATTTTAAATATGTTCATTTCATCTAAGTTATCTAATTTGTTGTCATAAAAGTATTCCCTGATGGTTGTTTTTATTTCTACAACATCTGTAGTGATATGACTTGTTTTCCCTCTTGATTTCAGTAATTTGAGTCTCTTCTCTTTTTTAATTTATTTTTTGTTAGTCTATCTTTGGGTTTGTCAATTTTGTTAATCTTTTTTTAAGAAAACAACAACTTTCAGTTTTATTGTGTTACTATTCTACTTTCCATTTTCTATTTTATTTATTTCCATGTATATATTCATTATTTTTTTCCTTCTGTTTGATTTTTCTTATTCTTCTGTTCTTGTTTTTCTAGTTTTATAACTAGAAAGATTAGATTATTGATTTAAGATCTTTTTTAGAAAGATTAGATTATTGATTTAAGATCTTTTTAAATGTAAATATAAACAGCTATAAATTTTCATAAAACACTATTTTTCTTACATTTCATAAGTTTTGATATATTATGGTGCAATTTCAATCACCTCAAAATATTGCTTAATTTTTCTTATAACCTCTTGTTTTACTCATTTTATTATACGGGTCATATTATTTAATTTCCACAATTTATTCATCTTCAAAATTTCTGTTATTGACTTCTAATTTCACTCCATTGTAGATATAGAACATATTTTGAATAATCTTGATCCTCTTAAATTTAATATTTAAATTGAAAATTTGTTATGGCCTAACATATGGTATATCTTGAAATATGCTTCATATACACTTGGGAAGAATGTGCATTCTGTTGTTATTTGGTGAAATATTCTATAAATATCTTAGTTCTCATTGGTTTATAGTTTTGTTTAAGTATTCAATTTTCTTTTGATCTTCTGTCTATTTATCTATTCATTAATGAAAGCTAGATTTTAAAATCTTCAATTATAATTGTTGAAGTACTTATTTCTCCCTTAAATTCTAAAAGTTTTTGCTTCCTATATTTTGGGACTCTGTTTTTAGATTCATCCAAATTTATAATTGTTATATCTTCTTGATGGATTGGTTCATTTTTTTAAATTGTCTTTATTATTAAATCATAGCTGTGTACAATAGTGCAATCAAGGGATACAATGTGCTGGTTTCATATACAATCTTACCTATTTTCATCAAACTGATTAACATAGCCTTCCTGGCATTTTCTCAGTTATTACATGAAGACATTTGTATTCTGCATTTAGTAAGATTCACCTGTACCCTTCTAAGATGCACCGTAGGTGTAGCCCCACCAATTACCCTCCCTCCGCCCCAGCCTCCTCCCTCCCCTCCCTACCCTTGCCCCTTTCCCCATATTCTTGTGCTATACC
>CAUYRH010132589.1:0-23865 GCA_963574655.1 Perodicticus potto
GGCGCCTATAGTCCCAGCTACTTGGGAGGCAGAGGCAGGAGACTCGCTTAAGCCCAGGAATTGGAGGTTGCTGTGAGCTGTGATGCCACAGCACTCTATCCAGGGTGACAGCTTGAGGCTCTGTCTCAAAAAAAAAAAAAAAATAGATAGCTTGAGACTATGTCTCAAAATAAATAAATAAATAAATAAATAAATAAAATAAAATAAATCTGACTCAGCACCCATAGCACAGAGGTTATGGTGCTGACCTCATGCACCAAGACTGGTGGGTTTGAACCTGGCCCCAGCCAGCTGAACAACAATGACAACTGCAACAAAAAAATAGCCGGGCGTTGTAGCGGGCACCTCAGACTAGCTGAGCTGTAGTCTCAGCTACTTGGGAGGCTGAGGCAAGAGAATTGTGTAAATCCAAGGATTTGAGGTTGCTGTGAGCTGTGATGCCACAGTACTCTACCGAGGGAGACATAGTGAGACTCTGTCTCAAAAAATAAATAAAATGGGCAGCGCCTGTGGCTCATCGAGTAGGGCGCCGGCCTCATATACCAAAGGTGGCAGGTTCAGGTGATGGGTTAAAACCTAGCCTCGGCCGAACTGCAAAACAGAAAAATAGCCAGGCGTAGTGGCTGGCACCTGTAGTCCCAGCTACTCGGGAGGCTAAGGCAAGAGAATCGCCTAAGCCCAGGAGTTGGAGGTTGCTGTGAGCTGTGTGACACCTCAGCACTCTACAGAGGGAAATAAAGTGAGACTCTGTCTCTACAAAAAAATAAATAAATAAAATAAAATAAAATAAAATAGAATAATAGCCAGGCATTGTGGCAGGCACCTATAGTCCCAGCTACATGGGCCTTGGGAGACTGGGTCAAGAGGATCGCTTGACCCCCAACAGTTTGAGGTTGCTCTGAGCTATGATGCCCTGGCACTCCACACAGGGTGACAACATTAGACTCTGTCTCAAAGAACAAAAAAAACAAGTCTGAGAAACTGCCCCAGACAAGAGGAGCCCAAGGAGACTTGACAACTAAATGTCATTTGGAGACCTGATGGGATTCCCAGAAAGAGAAAGAGCACTGGATAAAATGAAAGAAATTACATAAAACATGGACTTTGGTAAAAAAAAAAAATAGTGTTCAATATTGGTTGATTAATTGTGACAGATGTATGTAGCATACTAATGTAAGTTGTTGATAACAAGGGAAACAGTATGGATTGTGTTGGAATTCTCTGTAACCGCTTAGCAATTTTTCTGTACATCAAAAACTGTTCTAGACCCAGGCACGGTGGCTTATGCCTGTAATCCCAGTACTCTGGGAGGCTGAGGCAAGAGGATCACTTGAGTGAAAGAGTTCCAGACCAGCCTGAACAAGAGCAAGACTGCTCTCTACTAAAAATAGAAACAGGCTCGGAGCCCATAGTACAGTGGTTACAATGCCAGCCACATACACCTAAGTTGGTGGGTTTGAACCCAGCCCAGGCAGCTAACAAACAATGACAACTGCAACAAAAATATAGCTGGGTGTTGTGGTGGCTGCCTGTAGTCCCAGCTACTTGGGAGGCTGAGGCAAGAGAATCGCTTAAGCCCAAGAGTTTGAGTTTGCTGTGAGCTGTGATGCCATAGCACTCTACCAAAGGCAACATGGTGAGACTGTTTTTTTGAAACAATTGTGGAGAGTTGTGGTCGGTCCCAGCTACTTGGGAGGCTGAGGCAGGAGGATCACATGAGCCCAGGAGTTTGAGATTGCTGTGAGCTCTGATGCCACAGCATTCTACCAAGGGCAACAGACTCAAAAAAAAAAGAGGCCAGCGCCCATAGCTCAGTGGGTAGGGCGCCGGCCACATATACAGAGGATGATGGATTCGAACCTGGTCCAGGTCGGCTAAACAACAATGACAACTGCAACAAAAAATAGCCAGGCGTTGTGTCCAGCGCCTGTAGTCCCAGCTACTTGAAAGGCTGAGGCAGGAGAATTGCTTATGACCAAGAATTTGAGGTTGCTGTGAGCTGTGATGCCATACCACTCTACCGAGGGCCACATAGGGAGACTCTGTCTCAAAAAAAAAAACCAAAAAGCAAATCCAGGCAGATTGTCTGTCTGGACTTAACAAACCAAATCCACGTGTGTACTGTTTACAAGACTCAGCTTTCAAAGAAGGATACAGAAAGGTATGAAAAGTGAGCAGGTGACCTGGCCAGGTCTGGGGGCGCACGGGGAATGTGCTGTCACAAGAGCTCCTGGGGACCTCCTGCTCTCCATTTAAACCATGATGGTGTCATGCAGCCTCGTTTGCTGAGTCTGGGATCCTTTCCAAGCATCCCGTTTGTGGGGTCTAAGACTGCGCTGGGCATTTCACGCTTTGCCAGATCTTGGCTTCTGGTTGGAGGTCTTTGTGGGTCAGCGGGCAGCTCTTGCAGAAGCCTGTGCACCGGGCGGCAGTGGTCAGCTGGTCGGGCCTCGGACTCCTTCCCGCCACCGGCTCCGCCCCTCCCTAGCTTCGGACTCCGCCCTCACCCAGCCCGGAAGCGCCTCCGCCCGGCGTTCGCTCCCCGACTCCCCACCAGGGGGCATTCGAGGGCCGTGCTGAGTCGGGCCGGGGGCGTTGGGGGTCGTTCGTGGAGAAGTGGAGCTGGGCCAGGTATGGGTCCCAAGCCCAGGGAGAGGACTCAGGGCGGTGCTATCCTCTCCGCTTCCCCGGAGGCTCTGTTTCCTCGCTTCACAACCCTGCCCTTCACCTTCAGGTTCCCACGTCGCCGGTAACGAAATAATATGAGCACCCCTTCCCACCCCCCAGGGGTTCCGCAGGCACAGCCCGAGGTGCGCCTGTACACATCCCTTCACCCACAATGTCCGCAGGCAGCGGGAAGTGGTGCTTATGGGGCCATGGGAACGTGGCACCCAAAGGTCAGGCCTATGGGGCCTCCGCAGCAGCCAGCTCCCCAGGAGCAGCCCACCCTCTGCCACATGGAGCGGTGCTCACACCACCAGGAAATTGTTCTAGGGCCTCTTCCCTCCTTGTCCTTTTCAGGCTTGTTTGAACTTGACAACAGCAGATCATTTTGTCCAAATGTAGCCAGAGCCTGCGGCCTCTCTGGGTCTTGGCTCCGGGGTACTCAGCCAGAGTGGGAATAGGAGCCTCTGCCCTGCTGGCTTCATCCTGCCATGCAGCGGGACAAAGGAGACTAGAGGAGATAAGCCCCGTCATGGGTGGGAAGTAGCACTGCCTCTTGGAAGAGCCCTGGCCTGGGGCAGCACCCACAGCCTGCCAGAGGTAGACCTGGTGGCGGGGCGGGCAGCCCTCAGCAGTCCCCCAGGAGGCTCCTGGTTGGGGCTGACTCACAGCCCCTCACTGCTGCCACCCTCTGCAAGGGTGGGTGACCTCCTCCCACGCTCTCTTCAGAGGTGTGGGCACCATCACCAAAGCCTGATCCTCATGGCCCTGAGGTTACTGGAGGAGACACAGGGCAGGACAGGCACACCCTTGGAAGTCTAATTGGCAGGCTGGACCCTTCCCCAGGGAACCTCAAGGCAGGCCTGAGCTTGAGTCCCAGCGGCCGTGCAGCCACACAGCCAGTCTCAGATCAGCGTCACAGGGATCTTGGCTCTAGGCAGTTGCCCCAGGCAGCCACCCCCCATGCCCGCCCACACCCTCTGTTTTCCAAAACACCCAGCACTTGTGGGCCAAACTCCCTAGGAGAGACAGCCCAGTGACCTCTAGGGACTCCTGGTGCCACCCGCACTCCTGCTACTTGGGATCCTTGTCCACCTTCTCAGGCCCAAAGCCCCCAGCCCCTCTGCCTGCCTGACCATCCCCAAGTTCCCCCAGTCCTCACTGCCTTCTTCAGGTACACCTTGCATCATCTCCCAGGTGACAGGCACTTCAGCCTCAGGGACAGCCTTCTAGACAAACAGCCCTCAAGCCCCTGGGGCACTCCCAGAAGAGGACTGTGCCTTCAGCCCTGAGCGCCTGCAGGAGGCTCAGGCCCAGCCCCTAGGGGTGCTGCCTGCGGCACCTGGGCCCTGAACAGGGCAGGAATACTTACCACCTGCTGGATGTAACTTGAGCCCAGCTGGGCAGCAGGGGAAGGTAGGACAGTACAGGGCAGTAACCCCATGACCCCTCATGGCCATCTCTGCGGGCCCAACCCCAAGTTCCTCAGGAGCCCACCTCCACTTCAAAAGATGCTGGGCTGCACTTGGGTCCTAGCCGAGGGTTCCAGAAAAATTCCATGGGCCTGATGGGCTGCATGCTGCATCCATGAAGTGAGGGGACAGCTGGCCTGAGGGAGGGCAGGAAGGGACCAAGTCACCTGCCCCAGGCAGAGAGGGGATGGGAAGGAGCCTAGTACAAGGAGCTGGGTCTGAAAAGTGACCTGAAACCTGGTACCAGGTGCTGAATGGAAGTGTGGGGGCCTAGCAGGATTGGGCATGTGGGGCCTCCAGGTAGCAGCACCCCCATCCTCCCCATGTCTCACCCAACTGGGACTGTCAACAGTTCACTGTGGTCATCTTTGTTCAGTGCCTGTCCTGGGCAAGGGAGAAGTCGTCTCTACTCCACTGACAGCCATACTAGGAACCTGCAACTTCATGGGAGGGATTGGGGATGCAGGCAGAGTCCTCCCTGCCTTCTCCACGGTGTCCTCAGGCTGGCTTTCAGGCCATGAGGCAGGCTCAGCCCTAGGTGGAGACATCCCAACTTCCCCATGCCCATGCCCAGGCCAGGCTCCTCCTGCCCACCCACCCCAAGGATAGCCCTTGGCTACACATGCTCCTGCTCTGTGGCACCAGCAGCCCCAGGCTCTCCAGGTCCCTAACTCACCCTCTCCGTGCCCACTTCTACACTCCGACACCTAATAAACTTCTCAGCTGAAAAGGTCTGGAAAACAGCATATCCTCTCCTACTCCAACCAGAACAGCTCCCCCCCCCCACTACCCTTCCTCCTCCTGCTCTGCTGCCCAAGTACTAAATGAAACACCTAGTGTCATCTTAACTCCTCTTGTCCTCATCCCTGTGGCACCAGCAGTTTCTGCCAGTCTAGCACACCTGGCCCCATGGAGCCTGTCTGCCCCTCCCTCACTGGTCACACCAGCCCCATGGGACATTCTGTTAACCAGCCAGAGGGGGTCATGCCCTGCTCAGAACCCCTGGAGGCTCCCATCACATGCCTGACAAGTCCCTCTCACTGCACAGAGCCAATGCAAGCTGACCACTGTCTGGAAGGGCTAAGATACCACCCTGCCATATAGGCACCACTCCATGGCCTCTCCTCTGAATTTATCTTTTTGTAAAAAGTAAGTGATGATGGCTGGGCTCGATGCCTTACACCTGTAATCCCAGCACTCTGGGAGGCTGAGGTGGGTGGATTACCTGAGCAAGGGCGAGACCCCGTCTCTACTAAAAATAGAAAAATTAGACTGCTGTTGTGGTGGAAGCCTGTAGTCCCAGCTACTCAGGAGGCTGAGGCAAGAGGATCACTTGAGCCCAAGGTTTGAGGTTGCTGTGAACTGTGATGCCACAGCACTCTACCCAGTATTCTCAAAAAACAAAAAACAAACAGAAAAAACAAAGAAAACCACAATGAGATACCACTTCACATCCACTTGGAATAGATATATTCCAGACAGAATCTCACTCTGTTGCCCTTGACTAGAGTACTGTAGTGTCAAAGCTCACAGCAACCTCAAACCCCTTGGCTCAAGCCATCCTCCTGCCTCAGCTTTCTGAGTAGATGGATCACGGGGGCACATCACAACGCTTGGCTAGTTTTTCTATTTTAGTAGAGATGAGGGTCTTGCTCTTGCTAAGACTTTGAATTCCTGAGCTCAAACAATCCACTGCTCTCAGTCTCCCAGAGTGCTGTGTTTGCCGTTGTGAGCCACCACACCTAGCCAGATATTATTTATTTAATTATTGGAGACAGAGCCTCACTCGATTGCCCAGGGGTTGAGTGGGTGACCAGCTATTTTTAGAGGCAGGGTCTTGCACTTGCTCAGACCTGGTCTCGAACTCATGAGCTCAAGCGATCTGCCCGCCTAGGGCTAGGTGCTAGGATTACAGGTGTGAGCCACCTCGCCCAGCCTCAGATATTATTTTTTTTTTTTAAAAAAGGAAAATACTGGCAGCACCTGTAGCTCAGTGGGTAGGGCGCTGGCCACATACACTGAGGCTGGTGGGTTCAAGCCCAGCCTGGGTCAGCTAAACAACGACAACTGCAACAAGAAAAATAGCCAAGCGTGTGGCAGGCACCTGTAGTCCCAGTTACTTGGGAGGCTGAGACAAGAGAATCACTTAAGCTCAAGAGTTTGAGGTTGCTATGAGCTGTGTTGTTGCAGCACTCTACCGAGGGTGACATAGCGATACTCTGTCTCAATAAATAAATAAAAACAAAATAAAAAGGGCGGCACCTGTGGCTCAGTGAGTAGGGCACCGGCCCCATATACCGAGGGTAGCGGGTTTGAATCGGGCCCCGGCCAAACGGCAGTAAAAAATAACCAGAAGTTGTGGTGGGCGCCTGTAGTCCCAGAATCACCTAAGCCCAAGAGCTGGAGGTTGATGTGAGCTGTGATGCCACGGCACTCTACCGAGGGCAACAAAGTAAAACTCTGTGTCTTAAAAAAAAAATAATAAAATAAAATAAAAATAAAAAAGGAAAATACCAAGTATTGATCAGGATGTGGAGAAACTGGAACTTCATACACTTCTGGGGGATGTAAAATGATGTGCTGCTGTGGAAAACATTCCGGTAGGTCTTAAGTAAGTTAACCGTAAAATTATCACCTAACACTGCAATTCCTCTCCTAGGTATATGCCCCAAGGAATTAAAAACAGACATTCAAGCAAAAATTTATACAAGAAAGTTTATAAACAGCATTATTCATGATAGCCAAATGGTAGAAACGACCCAAATATGCACTGATGAAGAGTAGATAAAATGTGGTATTTACACACCATAGGATATTATTTAGCTGCAAGAAGGAAGTACTGATGCATGTTATAATACAGATGACCCTTGAGAATTATGCTAAAAAGCCATATGCAAATGGTCACCTGCTGAGGGGTTCCACATATATAAGGTGTGTAGAATAACTGGACTCATAGAGACAGAGGCAGAATGGGGTAGGGCAGGGGAGTGGCAGCTGCTTGGGGGGACCCCTTCTGGAGTGATGGGAGAGTTCTGGAACTAGGTCATGTGGATGGCTGCACAACACTATGAATGTACTAACTGCCACTGGATTTTATGCTTGGAAATAGTTAATGTGGTACATTTTATGTGTATTTTTTTAAAAAGTAGCTCATAAGGGAGAACCCCACACAGGGGAGCCGGTGAGTCGCTGGGGTCTGCTCTCCTGGTTAGGAAGGGAGGAAGCTCCTCATGGAGACCTCTGTGCCTTGAGCTGAGCTGGCTTGGGGTGGAAAAGCAGGTGGGACATGAGTACTCAAGACACAAGGCCCGCCAGAGAGAAAGGCCGATCTGCTGACTGTTTTGGAGGGAGTGTCAGTGTGGTGAGGCCTCCTGTTGGAGAGCCTGAGAAGAGACCAAGAGCCCCATGGTGCAATTAGGACAGTGCATGGGATGCAGGTCCAGAGGACAGGGTCATTCCAGCTGGTGTCCAGTGCCAGGGTGCACCACCACATCAACACTGGGTGACGTGGTGAGGTATGGATGGTGGGGCTGGTGCAGCTATTTGCCTGTAAGAGGCTGCAGAGTAGGGGCAGCTCTGGGCTTGCCTGATTGGGAGGACCCGTGTCCCTTCCCCTTGGCTTGCCTCCTTGTCCTGAGAAAGCCTTGACCATGTCAGTCCCCTGCTTTCAGGGAGGGCTCTTCATTAGCCACCTGCCCACTGAAAATGGCCCTGCCTGGCATCTGCCTGCCAAATGACCTCAGGCTGGCTTTCTGAGGGTGGAAGGGCTGTTCCAGGGCACACAGATTTAGGCTCTGGGTCCATCCTGGCACTGACCCTTACCTGGCAGGGCCCCACAGGGCAGTGAGTGGGGGGCTTTGCCCTCAGTGACCCTTCTGTGGATCCTTGGTGGCTGGGCACCCCGGGGGACTGGACCTCATGGAAACATTGATGGCTGGACCACCCACCTGCCTGCTGGCACCACAGGTGTGAACTGTTTACCTGGTAGATGTTGGAGGAGCTGAGTCCCAGTGAGTCATCCTTGGGGAGATGGATCCCCAGAACAGCCAGAGCTTCTCTTCCCCAGGCAAGGCCCTGGCAGGGCAGGTGATGTGAGCCAGAGGTCTGGCCTGGGTGTGGAGGCAGCCTCTCCATTCTTGTGGACAAGTGATCTTGATCTGAGGCCCTGCCCTCATGGCCCCCACCCATGTCTGCAGTGGGAAGTTGGGGAAAGAGGCAATGTGTGGGCTGCTCCCACTCTTGGGATGTAGGGTAAGATTGCTGAGCCTTGGCCACCCTGCCCTGGCCTGTGGAGCCAGCGCGGCCTAGCTGTAGTGTGTGTCCCTGCTTCCCGGCCCCAGGGACCATACCCCAAGCATACCCAGGCAGGTGGCTGGCCCTTTAGGCCAGCGGGGGAGGTTGGGGATCCCAGAAGGGTACTTGAGGGCTCCAAGCCCCAAAGCCTGGCTGGGGTGCTGCCCTCTGGGCCAGCCCTCCTCCGTAACCCCCAGGCCTGTCCACTGGGCTCCCTCTGAAACCTCTTCCTCTTTGGGCACTGAGACTCTGTGTCCCCGTGTTCCTGTCTGCTCTTGCCGCTGGTGCCTGCCTTGGCACCCTTGCACTCTCATCTCTGTGTAGGCGTCAGGGTCTGGGTGTGGGCCACCCCGACCCTCGATCTCTCTGGATCTTTGAGTCTCTGCACCAGCTCCCTACTCCCTCTCATTCTCAGCCCAGGCTGTGCCCAGAACATTGTGCCAGCTGCCCTCCCTGGCCCACAGATGCTGGTGACCTGCAGGAGGCTGGTGCAAGAGCTCCTCAGAGAACAATTGCAGCCTCTGGGCCAAAGTTGACGCCCAGGCCAGGGCAGGAAACAGGGCTACGGCTGGGTGAGTGGGAACACTGACATCCCTCAGAGTCAAGTGGACTCTGCAGCAGGGGTGGAGCAACACACAGCATGAGTTGAGGTGGGGGCAAAGGAGCGCCAGGCTGGTGGGGGAAGTCTCAGCCTGCTGCATCCTACCCAGCTCTATCCTCAGCATCCGCTTTCAGGCTGGAGCAGCCAAGGAGGGCTGACCTCAGCAAGGAGGGGTCCGACCCCTGGGCTTGTGTTTCTCTTGACTGTCCCTTCCCAGGGCTAACTGGACACTGAGAAGCCAGCGTCTCAGACCTTTCCTAGGCAGGCCCTGCCTATGTCTTGCTCTTACCCCTGCAGTCAGGACCAGGGCTGCAGACAGAGCAGCAGATACCAGTGAAATCAGCCTTTGGCCTTGAATCCAACAACCAACAGAGGCTTCCTTCGTAAGTAGCTCAGCTGTTGCTCAACCAGGAGGCAGATGGGGGTGTGGTGTGTCCCCCTCGCAGTGACTGCTCTTGCCTTTGTGCTGAGTCCTTTGTGTTATCCCAACAGAGCTGCTAACTGCAGGTCCTCTGCTCTCTGCCACTAGGGTAGGACTCACGAAATCTGAGTGAGGCCTTTCAGAGTCTCTTTGGGGGTCTTCTGAACACTATGACTGCTGAGCTAGGGTGACAGGAAGGCCTGGCCTGCAGCAGCCATCTCCCCACTAGGCAGAGAGAGGAGGTACCCCACAAGGATATAGAGCCCATGGGTGGGCAAGACAGCCCCCAGCAGCCTCACAGAACGCCTGGATCCAGCTGTGTCTGGAGTCCAGGAGTCTGCTCATGGACTCCTATTCACTGAACCAGTCAATTGCTTCTTTTTACACAAGCTGGATTAAGCTTCTACCACTTGCTACCCTGACTCCTGACTGGTCTAACTTGAGAGGCCTCACTCAAATTTTGCGTGGCCCTAGTGGCGTGAGCACACACACACACACACACACACATGCATGCCTATGCACATGGCTTCTGGGTCCACAGACTAGGGACACTGCTCTTCCAGTTCATGGTTGCATTTTTCTCCATTAGAGAGGCTTGAGCTTTAAACCAAAGGTACCTCACTCCATGAAAGAGAATGATATTTATTCTCATCTGTGGCACCAAGGGATACTATCTCTACACAAGCAGCTCCAGGGTTCTGCGTTCTTTAGTAAGATCAGAGGGCCCCACACAAAACACCCAAGAGGAAGGTGGATTCTCCCATTGTTACTTGCCTCCTGGGAAGGTAGCAGCTGCCAGCCATGGGGGACCTTTACTGGGACAAAGGATCTAAGCTATGCACTTGCCCCCATGGGTCTGAGCCCAACTGGGCCCCTGAGCTTTCCCTGGGGTTTCTGGTACAACCCTCAGGAGGAAGTCCTCCCTCCTGTATCTGTTTAACTACAAGTGAGTCACCCATTTCTCCCTCCTGAAACCCACCCCTGGGACTTCTTCACTCCCCATAACCCCCTAGGTGTGTGTTCCCCCTATGGGGGTACCCCACTCATGACCAAAGGTGGGTGACTAGAAGGGTTGGGTTGGAGCAAAAAGTGTGGTGGGGTCTGGGACAAGGATGAGCCAACTCCTTGTACCAGTAGGTCTGCTGGTGGCCAGAGGGCCACTGCCAGCTTTTTCTCTAAGGTCCAAGACCAGGTAAAGCCCTTGGGCTGCTCTGCCACCATCATTGGCCTCCTGGCCCATGACACCTGTGCGTTATCAGGCACTCATCCACCAGGCACCCATGAAGCTCGTCCCCATATCCTGCCAGACTGTCCCAGGGTCAATTCCTCACTGCCTCTCCATCCAGGCCCCTACTTGACCCTCTAGCAGAGCTATGGGCCCCTTGCCAAGTCTGGCCCCTGCGGGCCCCAGGTGTGTGCTGAGGGAGGGAGAGCTGTGACCCCATTCCCTCACCAAACCCTGCCTTTGGAAGCCTGGAGGAGTTAATTAGGGCTTTCTTCTTGATCACCTACATTCCTTGTCTCCTGGGCCCAGCATGTGCTCCTCCTCTTCTTCTGTTCTGTCCTCTGGGGTGTGGAGGCAGGATCCAGCCCCTCTCGCTGGAAAGCAAGGCAGGTGGCTGCGTGGTGGAGAAGCCGGACACTGTTGGCAAGACAAGGACAGACACCCTGGAGGAACCAGGAGCCCAGGGAAGGACAAAGGGGCCTCTCCTTTGCAGTGCCCATCATTGCCCTGCCCTCCCACCGGAGCTGGAAATCCAGACATGTCCCCTGTGGCCCTGAGATCCTTCAAAGCCTACATGCACATGCAGGGCACTGCACCACCAGGGTAGTGCAGTGGGGCCTGGTCACATGAATGGATTGTTTGAATAATTCAGATTTAAAAAGACCTACTTTCCCATCAGGCCATTTCCTGCTAAAGAGAAGGTGGGGGTGGGGCATCTGAGGGACACATTGGTGCTCCCTGGGGTTTAGAAAAGGCCAGACACACAGCCAGGCACCAGGGGAGCCGCCTCCATCCTGAGGCTCAGTTTAGACCTGCAGCCACCTGCTAGCCTGGCCCAGAGCTGGGTACAGCTGACCAGGCATGAGGGCTATGGATTCAGCACTCCTGCTGATTCCTAGGATCCTTACAAAGAGGGAGTGTCCCCAGGAAATTGCTGGCCAGGCATGGGTTGTCCCTGATTTTTGCCCCACTGTAGAATGGGGCTGGCTGGTAGGTAGGGGCCAAAAAATACAAGAGGCCTGGGCTAAAAAGCATGGCCTTTATGGTGGGGCAGGGTCCAGGCATCCTTTAGCTCCCATGAGGAACAGAAGGGAAGGCTGGCCCCTTATCTCCAGGGAGGGGCCCTGGCTGGAAGATAGAAGCTCCTGGGCGTTCTTAATGAGTGACTAAGGCCCAGAACCAGAGGCCTTTGCTGCCCAAAAGTGTGCAAGTTGGAGGGGCATGAAGTAGTATGGCAGCTTAACGCTGCAGCCAGTGGTCTGGGAATAAGAGCCCAGGGTCCCTACTCCTTCCCCTCGACTTTGCCCTCATACCCATCTATAAACACATAAATGAGGATTTCTGCCCAGACCATGGGGCAAATTCCAGGGAAAGCCCTGCCCCCACCCTGAAGACCTACAGATTAGTTGGAGGTGCTCTGGCTGCACCCCAAAACCTCAGAAGACTGGTGTGGACCTTGCCCTGTGTCCCTGGCTGTGCTCAGAGATTGGCCTGACCAGGACCGTGGTAACCAGTGGGTCCAGGAAACCCTGGGGCCCACCCCTCCCAAGGCTTCTCCTTAGCCCTGGGCCAGGTGTACAGGGACTCAGAGTGGCAGGGTAGGAGTACCAAAGGCGCCCCAGGAAGTCTGCCATCCCTACAGCAGCATGGAGGTCTCTGCAGAGACAAGTGGCCCCCTGCCCACTTGGGCCACCCACTGCTGCCTTCCTCAACCCCCTCATTTCCACTGCCCCCCCATCTTAGATTCAGGATGGGGCTCTGAAGGCTGGCAACAAGCCTTTGAGTCCTCTCCAAGACATTGTGCCCCTCATGCTCCCCTGGCTGCTGCCCTTGCCCAGGCCAAAGCAACCATCCTGGTCCTCCCCAATCTCCTGCTCCGGGCTCTGGTTCCTGTGCTGCATTGGGTCCCCTTACTTTGGACATAGAACCTGAAGACCCCTGTGGGCCCAGCACTACTCTTGGCAAGTGGAACAGGGGGTAAAGGTAGGCTTCACAGGGCTCATGCTGCAGCTGGGAGAGTGCCTGGCAAGGCAGTCTGGGAATCAATCAGTGTGAGAAATGCTGCCTGCAAGGGAGGGGCTGAGAATATGGCTCTTCAAAGGTGACCTGAGCTATATGAGGTTGGGGGGAGACCCTCCTGGGCCGGTGATGCCACAGGCAAAAGCTGGCACATGGAATGCAGTGGCATCAGGGAGCACTGAAGGGCCTATGTCTGGACAGTGAGGCAGACAGAAGGGGGGCCTGGACACTATGTGGAAATGGTAGCTGTCAATGGTTTTGGTTTTGCGTGAAGGAGGGGTACACCAGTTCAGCTGAACAGGGAGGCATCCCTGCGGGGGGTGGAGGGCTTGGTGACACAGTGGCCATCAAAGTACACTGAGAGTTGAAGAGGATTGGCATAGGATGGGAAGGCAGTGATAGTGATGACAGGAACCTGCTTATGCTGGGTAAAAGTGGAGGTGGGTTCCTCACTCCCAAAGCAGGTCACTCCCGTGGAAGGGGAGACATCTTGAATGAGACATGCAGTGCTCCAGCTCCCGCAGTGCTCCCAGGGCTGCTGAGAAACCTTGAAAACTCACTGCACCGTAACGGTACAGAGGCGTCCACCTAATTGTGTGTGCAGACATACGCATGTATACACACGTGTTTTTTTGCTCTGTCTGCTGAAGGGGGGCAGAAGCAAGGACACCCAGTAGCACCGAGCCTGGCCTCTACAAACCGATTGTACACACAAGAAACTAGGGCTTCCAGGACAGCCTACAAGGGACCGGGTGGCGTGGGTGGGAAGAGGGTGAGGGGCGGCTCTCCAGTGGGTAGGAAGGCCTGGGCTCTGAAAGTCGGCTTGGGAGGACAGGGTGGGATGTAGAAAAGGAGGCGGACAGGCAGACGAGGAAGCCGCTCTTGTCATCATGCTTAGAGACACACACACACTCGCAGAGCAGTGGGGTAGAAACAGGTTGCGGAGACTCAGGGTGGGCTCCTCAGAGTGGTGTCGCGGTTTCTTTCTGGCCCCCCCGCGAAGGCAGGCCTGGTGGTTGGGGCGGTGGGCTGGAGGGGGTGTTGGGAGAAGGGAGCCAGGTTCGCCTGGGAAGACAGGCCAGGGGCGCGGCGGCAGGCTCCACCGACATCCCGAGGTTTCTGAGGACATCCGGAGACGAGGGCCTCCGCCGTCTTGGCCCCCTTCCCCTTCCTCACCCGGGGGCTGGCAGTGCCCAACTGTCCGGCCCCGGCCACGTTAGAAGGGGTCCATTGCGCCTGCCTCCGACTGGCTCACGTCTCCCGCCCGGTGGCCACGCCCTACAGCAGGGCCAGCGGCCCCAACCGCGGACACCGGGTGAACCTTTCCCCGCCAGCTTGCCCGAGCTTGCGACAGCCCCAGCCGGAAAGCCTCCCGGACGCTCGCGGCCCCTGGTCTCCCCGGTTTGACATTATCCGGTGGGCCCTGGGGGCCTTCCCGAGGAGAGCCATCCGCCCGCTGTCCCCAGCCCCCGCCCCGAAGACCCACCTCCCCACCGCACCGTCCCCTCCCCAAGGGCCCGCCGTCTTCTGTCCTCTAATCCCGGTCCAGGCCTCACAAGTCTGAGCCAGGAAGTAGAGGGGTGGGGTGAAAGCCAGAGCAGGGGTCCCGAGTGCTGCAGAAGGGCCCCTTTAAGCCGCTTGTGTACGCGCACAGGGCCTGCGGAGGAGAACGAGCGCGCCCGCGTGTCCGTCGGGCCGTGCGTGCTCGCGCGGCGTGCGCGGTGACGCGAGCGCGTGGGGTTTCCTGAGGCTGCGGGCAGGGGCCCGCCGCGCCCATCCCGATGGCTGGAGGCGTCTGAGGGGCGGACGGAGGCGGCGGCGGGAGCGGGCGGCGAGCAGGGAGCGGGGTCGGGAGTGCAGCAGCCGCCGCGGCCGGACCGGACCGAGCCACGCCGGCGCGCACTTGCTCGCAGGGCCTGCGGAGCGCGCAGTGCGGCCCAGCGCGACGACCTCCCGGCGGCGGCGGTGTGGACGCGTCAGGCCGCGACGAGGGCGCAGAGGTGAGAGCCGCCGGCCTGACTGCGACCACGACCTACCTCCCCCGACCCCCGCGTCTCGGGCGCCCCTCCGCGCGGGCCCCCTCGGCGGCTGACCGCCCTTCCCCCACCGCCCCGCCCCCACCCGCCGCGGGGCCGCGTCTTCCTGCCCCGCCCGGGCGGGGACTGACAGGCGGCGTCCCGGGGCCGGGTCCGGGGCGGGGTCCGGGTCCAAGGCCTGGGGGCGGGGATCGTAGCCCGAGGCACGGGAGTGGGGGTCCTGGATAGGGACCCTCGGGCGCAGTGCGCGGCGGGTACCCCTTTGCGGCGGCGGAGCCGGGCGGGGGCGCAGGGGGCGCCGGCCTGCGTGGGAAGCCGGACGTGGCGGTCGGGGCCGCGGCCTCGAGAACAAAGGCCGGGCCGCGGGCCGGCAGGCGGAGCCGACTGGGCGGCCGAGACCCCCGCGCGCGCCGGACGCGGCTGTGCGGTGACTTTGAAGGTAGACCCTTGGGGTGGTGAGCGCGGGGATGGGGCGCTGAGGCGGGGCGGTCGGGCCCGCGGCGGAGCCCGAGCCCGGCGTCTGGAGGGGCATAGTGGTTCCGGAAACCGCGGTCGCGCCGGGCCGCGGGGGCGGCCGCCCCTGGCCAGACTGCCTTGGGCGGCCCGCACGCCGGCGGCCCCGGCGCGGCGGGCGAATGAATGGGCCGGGCGGCCCCGCGCCAAGATGGCGCTGCTTTTGTGGCCCGCGCCCGACCGGTTCCGCTCGCGGCCTGGAGGCCGAGGGTGGGAGAGGGAAGAAACGGCCGAAGGCTTCTGTGGGTCTTTTGCGCGGTGGGCGTGGGCTTGGGGGCTGCAGCAGAAAATCCCGCAGGAGTGGCGGCGGATCCTTTCACTTTTAGGGACCTCCCGTATTTTTCCTTGTGGATTGATAGTTGGTTCAAAAGGTGTTTATATCTTTCTCATGTTGTTAAGGTTACGTGGTTAATGTGCAGAAATGATACCAGTCTTATAAAGATTGCAAGGTGGATTTCCCGGAGAAAACACCGATGTAAGAATTTGTATTTTGGGAGGGGAGTTGATGGAAGTAAGAAGGGACAATCGTGTAGAGATAATCAGCCTGTAGTTTGGGTTTGGAAAGTATTAGTGGCTCCTTTTGTATTTTCGTTTTGCTTTCTCATGATAATCTCAGATAATGTTTAGTGAGTAAGCAGCTGATTAAGCAACTTGATTAAGAAAATATGGAGATTTTTCATGTTTAGCAAATGGAAATATTATTTTTGTGAAAATTTCAAGTAGATTATTTTTCAAGGTTAGCAAATGGAAGTGTTACATTTGTGAAAACTTCAACACTGTATACAGTCAACAACTCTTTAGAACAAGCATTGTTATTGGTAAGGTTTCTGCAAAAATTATTTTCTAATTTGAAGGTTCTTGGGAGAGGAAGGAGCTTTTCATTTGAAACTAAGGTTTTAATTTTCATGCTATTGAGGTATAGTCCATACTGGATTTTTCTGGAAGGTATATATCACAAAAAGTAAGTGAACAGGCAGTTCCTTTTTTGCTTCCCTGCTAACACTGGGTGTGTTGCTGGGGATGGAAGTTGGTGCCACCGCTTGGAGTCACGTCTGAGGGCCTCCACGCGGCGGAACTGGGCGGTAGCTTTTGGCTTGATTATCCTAAAGGCAGAACTTTCTGACATCAGAGTTGTCCAGAAGTGGCCTGCAGCTGGAAGGTTCCAGGGTCCATCCTGTCGATCCTGTGGGCAAGAAGCAGGACTGCAAGGGTTCATCCATGATTTCCACGATTGTGTGCTTTTGGTTTCACAGTCATTGTAAGGCTACTAGTTTTTCTTAGAGGTTGAGTTTGGAAAACCAAAGTTAAGTTTTGTCGTGCCTGTGTTCACTCCGGGTTATACGTGCTCTAGTGCTCACCAAGATAACTGCCAGCTTATCACCAGCATCCCAGGGTTCATCTCCTGCTGAAATGTTTCAGGATTAATTTTATAGAGGAAATTGTTCCACAGTGAAATTTCAAAGCAGAATTGACACTTGCACGAGCACATCTACTGGACAAAAACCCTCTTGTATAATGTATGAGTTTATAATATAGCTATATTTATCTCATCAGGGGAGAACTAAGCAGAGTGCCCTTTACCTTAACAAACATTTTTGTTTGGGATATCCTAAGTTATTTCTGGTTTTAGGGGGAGGCGTTGAAGTAAATTTTCTTAGATTTAATTCTAATCTCTAAAGAGAGTCAAAAGACTACAGGATAATGTATTGTCTTTTTGGTTTTTTATTTTTATTTATTTATTTATTTTTTTGAGATAGAACTTCAAGCTGTCACCCTGGATAGAGTGATGTGGCATCACAGCTCACAGCAACCTCCAATTCCTGGGCTCAAGTGAGTCTCCTGCCTCCGCCTCCCAAGTAGCTAGGACTACGGGCGCCTGCCACAACGCCCGGTCATTTTTTGGTTGCAGCTGTCATTGTTGTTTGGCGGGCCCAGGCTGGATTGGAACCCACCAGCTCAGGTGTACATGGCTGGCGCCTTAGCCCAGTGAGCCCCAGGTGCTGAGCCTGTCTTTTTGTTTTTAAAAAAGTAAAACTTCATAAATCTTTTTCATGCCTAGTGACTTTTCATTTCAAAGCTTATGTCATTTAGGTAGATTTATTTAGACCACTTGAGAAATGGACAAACTTTATGAGGAGTTAATTTCTCAAAGGAGGTGGTGTACTATTCTGCAAAAGTATCAAAGCTTTTTTTTCTTTCTTTTGCTTTGGGAAAACTTTCTGTTGGTTTTATTTTTTTTGTCCATTGGTGAATTGGTCTTAATTGAAAAGTTGTAGCTAAAAGTAACTTGGAGAAAAGGATAAAAAAGGTCTTCAGGGTGTCTCTAGACTTAACTACCATTAGGTGTCTTTGTAACTAATATTTACTTTAATGCGTAGTTTTTATTTCATTTTAAAAGTACAGTATGGGTATTTATTATAGATTTCATCATTGGAGTGTTTTTTGCTGCTCAGAAAATCTGGCTCATGTTGATTTCTAAATTGGATTAAATTCTTACTGTCTGTGGGCTTTGGCTTAAGCATTAGTGGATTGGTAATAGATATTCTCAGTTTTTTTTTTTTTAAATCTGGGCTTGACCATATGCCACGCTATTTTATTTTGAAACCTCTATTTAGTGTAAGTGTGGAACAAAAAAATTTTTTTTTTTTTTTTGTAAAGACAGAATCTCACTTTATCACCCTCGGTAGAGTGCCGTGGCATCACACTGCTCATAGCAACCTCCAACTCCTAGGCTTAGGCGATTCTCTTGCCTCAGCCTCCTGAGTAGCTGGGACTACAGGCGCCTACTACAATGCCCGTCTTTTTTTTTTTTTTTTTTTTTTTGAGACAGAACCTCAAGTTGTCACCCTGGAGAGAGTGCTGTGGCATCACAGCTCACAGCAATTTCCAATTCCTGGGCTCAAGCGAGTCTCCTGCCTCTGCCTCCCAAGTAGCTGGGACTACAGGTGCCCGCCATAGTGCCCGGCCATTTTTTGGTTGCAGCCATCATTGTTTGGCGGCCCAGGCTGGATTCAGACTCGCCAGCTCAGGTGTACGTGGCTGGTGCCTTAGCCTGTTGAGCCATAGGCGCCAAGCCCGGTCTATTTTTTTGTTGCAGTTTCGCCAGGGCCGGGTTTGAACCCACCACCCTCGGTATATAGGGTTGGCACCCTACTCACTGAGTCACGGGCGCCACCTGGAACAAAAAATTTTAGAAGTTTTTTAAATCTGATTTATTTTTTTCAGACAAACCAGTTTTTTATTTGTGCCGTAATTTCTAGCGAGTACCAATGGTCACCTGCCACACTCACCCCAGGTCATCCATGTAGCCAGCAAACAGAATCTGACCATCAGCAGACCATGCCAGAGAGGTACACTGAGGTGTCTCTGCCTTGTTGCTGGTACTAAATTACTTTTTGCTTCAGCTCCTCTACAGTGATCTTGCTCTCTAAATCCCAAATCTTGATGCTGGGACCCGTGGCAGCACGTAGCCAGTAGCGGTTGGGGCTGAAGCACAGGGCATTGATGATGTCCCCACCATCTAGCGTATAAAGGTGCTTGCCTTTGTTGAGGTCCCAGAGCATGGCCTGGCCATCCTTGCCCCAGAAGCACAGAGGGACCCATCTGGCAAAACAGTCACCGTGTTCAGATAGCCGGTGTGGCCAATGTGGTTGGTCTTCAGCTTGCAATTAGCCCGATTCCACACCTTAACCAGCTTGTCCCAGCCACAAGAGACGATGATAGGGTTGCTGCTGTTGGGTAAGAAGCAGACACAAGACACCCACTCTGAGTGGCTCTCATCCCGCACCATGTATTTGCACACACCCAAAGTGTTCCGTAACTTGATGGTTTTATCTCGTGATCCAGAGACAATCTGCCGGTTGTCAGATGAGAAGGCCACACTCAGCACATCCTTTGTATGGCCTACAATTGTCTTGTGTTGGTGCCTATTGTGAGGTCCCACAGGCGCAGGGTTCCATCCCAGGAGCCTGAGAGTGCAAACTGGCCATCTGAGGAGATGACCACATCACTAACAAAGTGGGAGTGGCCCTGGAGAGCACGCTGCGGGATGCCATAGTTGGTCTCATCTCTGGACAGCTTCCCCATGATGATGGTCTTATTTCGAGAGGCTGACAGTATCATGTCTGGGAATTGCGGGGTAGTAGCGATCTGGGTTACCCACCCATTGAGGCCCTTTTGGGTGCCACGAAGGGTCATCTGCTCAGTCATGGTGGCAGCGGGTGCAAATGTCGCTGCAGCGACGAGGATGGCACCAGATAGCTCAAAGAGACAAGCACCATGACTGCTTCAGCCGGCCCTACAAGAAAAAGCTTTAAACCTGATTTAAATTTTGATTTCAGATTTGCATTCTTGGGCAACGCCTGTGCCTCAAGGAGTAGGGTGCTGGCCCCATATACAGGAGATGGTTCAAACTCAGCCCCAGCCAAAAACTGGAAAAAAAAAAATTGCATTCATTGAATCGTTGGAGAAATTATGATGTAGGCAGTTCAGTTTGGTTTAGTGAACATAGAACGAGTAGATAAAGGAACAAATTTAAATTGAAAGCATCAGAAAAATAATCCTAAAAACTACAAGGTTTATTTAATATTATTTAAAAAAAAATAGGGCAGGGCGGTGCCTATGGCTCATTGAGTAGGGTGCCGGCTCCATATACCGAAGGTGGCGGGTTCAAACCCGGCCTCGGCCAAACTGCAAAACAAAAAAATAGCCAGGCATTGTGGTGGGTGCCTGTAGTCCCAGCTACTTGGGAGGCTGAGGCAAGAGAATCGCCTAAGCCCAGGAGTTGGAGGTTGCTATGAGGTGTATGATGCCACGGCACTCTACTGAGGGCGATAAAGTGAAACTCTGTCTCTACAAAAAAAAAAAAAAAAAAAAAAATAGGCCAGGCATGGTGGCTCACTCCTGTAATCCAGCACTGTGGGAGGCCGAGGTGGGGGGAGGGGAGATCGCCTGAGCTCATGGGCTTGAGAGAAACCTGAGCCAGAGCGAGACCCTGTCTCTAAAAATAGTGGGGAGTTGCGGTGGGTGGCTGTAGTCCCAGCTACTTGGGAGGCTGAGGCAAGAGAATCATTTGAGCCCAAGAGTTTGAGGTTGCTGTGAGGTATGGTGCCAGGGCGCTCTACCAAAGGCGACAAAATGAGACTGTCTCAAAAAAAAAAAAAAAAGTCCAAATATATGTGGGGAGAGGAGAGTGTGTTTGTATGTGTAAAGAGAGAATCTGGAGAAGGAATGGAGTACCACTTCTTTTTAAAGCTATGAGTTTTGTTCCAGAACTCTCATTTAAGAAATATTGACAGTCCTTTTGAGTTTGTCAGTGGATTACAGGAATGCTGAAAGCTTCTTAAATCTTTTAGTTCTCCTTTTTTTTTATTTTTCTTTTTTTTTGTAGAGACAGTCTCACTTTATCGCCCTTGGTAGAGTGCCGTGGCATCACACAGCTCACAGCAACCTCCAACTCTCGGGCTTAGGCGATTCTCTTACCCCACCCTCCTGAGTACCTGGGACTATAGGCACCCACCACAATGCCTGGCTATTTTTTTTATGTTGCAGTTTAGCCGGGACCGAGTTTGAACCCACCACTCTCAGTATATGGGGCCGGCACCCTACCCACTGAAACACACGCCGCCATCCTTGGCTCTGCTTTTGGTGCCTACCATTGGGTTCCGTGGTAACAAATGGAAATTACTGCTGGCTTCCAGTGATAGAAAAACTTCCCATTTTACAAAGCATTGTTGGTTTCCTTTTTATTTTTCTATTTTTATTTTTATTTTTATTTATTTTATTTACTTTTTTTGAGACAGAGTCTCAAGCTGTCACCCTGGATAGAGTGCTGTGGCATCACAGCTCACAGCAACCTCCAATTCCTGGGCTGAAGCGAGTCTCCTGCCTCCGCCTCCCAAGTAGCTGGGACTACAGGTGCCAGCCACAAGGCCCTGCCATTTCTTTGGTTGCAGCCGTCGTCGTCGTTTGGCGGGCCCAGGCTGGATTTGAACCTGCCAGCTCAGGTGTACGTGGCTGGCGCTTTAGCCCGTTGAGCCACAGGCGCTGAGCTTGGTTTCCTTTTTAGTAAGTTAAAGTATTTCCCTATTTGTCTTTTTAAATTTGAATTCTGAGAAAACCATTTTCTTTCTTTTTCTTTTGAGACAGGCTCTTAACTCTGTTGCCTGGGCAGAGTGCAGTGGCATCATCTTGACTCAGAGCAACTTCAAACATCTGGGTTTAAGTGATCCTCCTGCCTCAGCCCTCGGGTTGGCTTGGGACTACAGGTATCTGCCTGTCACACCTGGCTAAGTTTTTCCTTTTCTTTCTTTTTTTTTTTTTTTGCTGTTTTTGGCCGGGGCTGGGTTTGAACCCACCACCTCCGTTATATATGGCCAGCGCCCTACTCACTGAGCCACAGGCAGGGTCTCACTATCACCTAGGTTGCTCTAGAACAGCGGTTCTCAACCTGTGGGTCACGACCCCTTTGTAACAATGAAAATACATCCTGCACATCAGATTTTTACATTATGTTTCTTAACAGTAGCAACCTTAACAGTTATGAAGTAGCAATGAAAATAAATTTATGGTTAAGGGTCACCACAACATAAGGAACTGTATTAAAGGGTCATGACATTAGGAGGGTTGAGAACCACTGCTCTAGAACTTATGCCCTCAAGCGATCCTCCTGCCTTGGCTTTCCAAATGCTAGGATTATAGGCGCAGCCACCATTTCTAGCCAAGAGCCTTTTTTTTTTTTTTTTTTTTTTTGTTTAGAGACAGAGTCTTACTTTATTGCCCTGGGTAGAGTGCCGTGGCATCACACTGCTCACAGCAACCTCCAGCTCCTGGGCTCCAGGTGATTCTCTTGCCTCAGCCTACCGAGTAGATGGGACTACAGGTGCTCGCCACAATGCCCGGCTATTTTTTTTTTTTCTGTTGCAGTTTGGCCGTAGTCAGGCTCGAACCCACCACCCTCGGTATATGGGGCCGCCGCCCTACTCACTGAGCCACAGGCGCCACCCCCAGGAGCCATTTTTAAAAGTTTCCTGATTGGCCAGGTGCAGTACTCAAACCTTTAATCCCAGTACTCTGGGAGGCTGAGGTGGGTAGATTGCTTGAGTTCAGGAGTTGGAAACCAGCCTGAGTAAGAGTGAGACCATATCTCTACTAAAAATAGAAAAAAACATCTGGGTGTTCTGGTGGGCGCTTGTAGTCCCAAGTGCTGGGGAGGCTGAAGTAAGGGGATCATCTGAGTCCAGGTTTGCGTTTGCTGTAAGCTGTGATGACACCACAGCACTCTACCCAGGGCAACAGACTGTCTACAAAGAAAAAAAAGCTTACTGAGATGGGTGGATCGCCTAATCAGGAGTTTGAGACCAGCCTTGAGCTAGAGTGAGACCCCTTCTCTAAAAATTGTAAGGTGTTTTGGCGGGCGCCTGTAGTCCCAGCTACTCGAGAGGTTGAGGCATGAGAATTGCTTGAGCTCAAGAGTTTGAGGTTGTTGTGAGCTAAGACACCATGGCACTCTACTGAGGGTGACCAAGTGAGACTCTGTCTCAAAAAATAAATAAATAAATAAAAATAAAACAAGTCAAGGTTAATGTAATTCTTTGGCTTATTCTGTTGAACCTATTTGGCCATTGATAAACGGTTATTATGATCCAGTAATTGCTTTAAGCAATGCTTGCTTATTAACCTGTTAGAATTGAAAATCTAAGGACATTGGTCAATAGATTCTTGTTTACCTTGTGGGTTATTGTGTCTTTGTGCATATCTGTCATTGTCTCCTGACTCAGTTTTGTAATACTTGTAAAATGTATTCCCTATGTGGATCTTAGACACTCAACTACCTATTCAAATATTATAGTTAATGAAGCGTAAAAACATTCTGGACAGTTTCTCATTAGATGAGAGTGTCAAATTGTCTCCAGTAGGTTAAAGAAAATTTGTCATAGGAATTTTAAAATAATTCCTAAATTCTAGGGAGACAGAAAAATTCACTTGTTTCCTAAAAGATTGCCACTGAGTTAAAACCCAACTGTGTTATCTAATTGGCTTGTTTGGCAGTGTTAGCGCTTCTGTGTCTGTTTCCTTACCTATGAAACCAGCATCTCAGATCTCCTTCCTAAGGTCATTGTGAGGGTTAAGTGAGTCACCATGCCATGTGGAAAGCGCTTAGAACAATGCTCTGTGCTAGGGTTAGCTATTTCTGTTGCTAGTAAGTTTGCTTTGTAAAAATTGTTTTACTATGGTAATAGTTAATGTTATAAGAAGACAATTTACTGAGAAATTTATTGCTTGTTTACTGCCTCACTTTCTACTGAATCTTCATTATTGTTTTCTTTCTTTTTTTTTTTTTTTGTAGTTTTTGGCCGGGGCTAGTTTGAACCCGCCACCTCCGGCATAATGGGGCTGGTGCCCTACTCCTTTGAACCACAGGTGCCACCCAATCCAGTTCATTATTGTTTTCTTTTTCTTTTTTTTTTGTAGAGACAGAGTCTCACTTTATCGCCTTCAGTAGAGTGCCGTGGCGTCACACAGCTCACAGCAACCTCCAACTCCTGGGCTTAGGCGATTGTCTTGCCTCAGCTTACTGAGTAGCTGGGAGAACAGGCGCCCACCACAACGCCTGGCTCATT
>CAUYRH010132591.1:0-22927 GCA_963574655.1 Perodicticus potto
TAAAAGAACAAAGCTAAGAATTACAACAGTCTTATGGTTTTGCTTTTCACAGTTTCAGTTACTCCTGGTCAACTGTAGTTCAAAACTATTAATAATATTAAATGGGAAATTCTAGAAATAAACAATTCATGTTTTAATTTGCATGCGGTTCATGCATGATAATATCTTACACTGTCCCACTCCATCACACCCAAAATGTGAATTATTCTTTTGTCCAGCATATCCATGCTACTGGCCTGTTAGTCACTTAGTAGCTATCTTAGTTATCAGATCAACTGTTATGTTCTTATAGCATTTAATGTTTAAGAGACCCTTACTTTACTTAATAATGACCTCAAAGCACAAGAGTAGTAATGCTGGCAATTTGGATATGCCAAAGAAAAGCCATAATATACTTCCTTTAAGTAAAGAGATGAAAGTTCTCAATAAGGATAAAAAAATTGTATACTAAATTGTAGAGGATTAAAAATTATACTTACTACAATAGCCATCTATCTTATAACTGAGCTAAGGAATTGCTGAGAATAAGACATTCTCCTGGCAAGTCTGGAAATCTCTTATCACTTGGAGGCAAGCCACCAAGTAACTCAGTAATCCCAGAGGAGCAAAGATCAATCCTGTGGGAGTAAGGCTGAGCAAGTATTTTATGGCAGTTCCTTGAAGAATTAGTGGAGAAAAATTGCATGTAGTATTTTTGGAGATCATTTCCCTTGCCACCCTTGAAGATCATTTCCTTAAGCATATACTACGAAGTTCATTTCCTTGAGCACATACTCTCTTGGTACCTATGAGATCATTTCCCTGAGCACACAGCCCCTGCAAGTCTTTGCTTAGTAATTATTCCACCCATTATGTATCTTCTCAATAAAAGGACTCTATGAGAAGTGCTCAGTGCTATCCTGCACCTGTGGTTAACCTCATCCCTTGCAACGTGTACTGTCAATCCGTGTCTTGCATGATCATTTATATGGTCGCAACACTAAGGTTCTAAGATCTATGGTAAGAATGAGTCTTCTATTTATGTAAGGAAGTAAAGAAAACAATCATGCTAGTTTTTCTGCCCTACCTTAAACTACAGAAGTTATAGTCATAGTACTGGTGTTTAGTTAGAATGGAAAAAGCATTAAATTTGTGGGTCAAATACACAAACAGAAATGCATTCTGATTGACCACAATTATCTATTAGAAACTGTAAAATATGTGAAATACTGAGAGAAAAAAACCAACTAACCCATAATTCTGTACCCTGTGAGATTATCCTTCAAAGCTGAAGGAGAAATGACTTTCTTAGAACAACAACAAAAAAAAAAAAAAAGAGGGAATTTGTAACCAATAGACCACTTTGCAAGAGATATTGAAAGAAGTTCTTCAAAGAGATAGAAAGTTATGTAGGTCAGAAAGAGCATCTTGCATCTATATAAAGAAAGAGTATTAGAAAAAGAAGAGTAAGTGGGCTAAGCACCCGTAGCACAGTGGTTATGGCACCAGCCACATACACCAAGACTGGTGGGTTCAAACCCAGCCTGGGCCAGCTAAACAATGACAACTGCAACAAAAAATAGCTGGGTGTTGTGGCAGGCACCTGTAGTCCCAGCTACTCAGAAGGTTGAGACAAGAGAATCACTTAAGCCCAAGAGTTTGAGGTTGCTCTGAGCTGTGATATCATGGCATTGTACTGAGGGTGACATAATGAGACTGCCACAAAAAAAAAAAAAAAAAAAAAGGAAAGAAAAGAAAACAAAAGTAAAAGAGTAAGTGAAAGTAAAGTAAGACATTTTTTCCTATTCTTAATTGACTTAACAGGTAACAATGTGTTCAGAATAATGACTGTTTGATAAGAGCTCATGTGTAAGTGAAATGAATGATAATAATAATGATACAAGGGATTAGAGGGAAAATTTAGAAATATTTTATTATAAGGTACTTGCACTACACATGAAGTGATATAGTATTATTTGAAAGTGGACTTGGATTAGTGAACTGTGGGGCAAACTCTAGGGCAACTACTAAAAAAAGAAGTATAATCAATATGTATCTAAACAATAGGCCATCATAATACATGAGGCAAAAACTGATAGAACTGCAAGAAGAAATATGTGTCAATTATTATAGTTAGTGACTTCAATCCTGCTGTAACAAACAGATCCAGTAGGCAGAAAAAATCAGAAAAAACACAGCTGAATTTATTAAGCATCATCAATTAAAATCATATAATTGACATGTAGGAACTACTTCATCCAACAACAGATTACACATTCTTCTCAAGCTCACATAGAACATTCACCACAATAGAACATATTCTGAGCCATGAAACACACCTTAACAAATTTAAAGGAATAGAAATCATATGTGTGCCTCAGACCACAATAGAATGAAACTAGAAATCAGTTGCTAGGTGGTGCCTGTAGCCCAAGCAGCTAAGGCCCCAGCCACATACACCAGAGCTGGCAGGGTCGAATATGACCTGGGCCTGCCAAACAAGGACAACTACAACCAAAAACTAGCCGGGCATTGTGGTGGACACCTGTAGTCCCAGCTACTCAGGAGGCTGAGGCAAGAGAATCGCTTAAGCCCAAGAGTTTGAGGTTGCTGTGAGCTGTGACCTTACAGCACTCCATCAAGGGCAACAGCTTGAGACTTTGTCTCAAAAAAAAAAAAAAAAAAGAAATCAGTTACTGGAAAATCTCTAAAAACTTGGATATCAAACAACACATTTCTAAATAACACAAGCAAGAAATCTCAAGAGAAATTTTAAAATATTTTGAACTAGATAAACAGGAAAATACAACTTGTTGAAATTTGTGGGATGCAGTGAAAGCAGTAGACACAAATTTATAGCATTGAATGCATATATTAGAAAAGAAAGATCTAAAGTCAATCATCTAGCTTCTAGGGAAACTAAAAACAGAATAAATTAAAGAGAAAATGAAATCCAAAGTAAAAAGAAATTTTAAAATTTGAGCAGAAATCAAAATCGAAATTAAAAATAAGGCATCAATCTAACTCCAGTAAGATTAGCCTACATCACAAAATCCCAAAACCAGAGATGTTGGCATGGATGTGGAGAAAAGGGAACACTTCTACATTGCTGGTAGGAATGCAAACTAATACGTTCCTTTTGGAAGGATGTTTGGAGAATACTTAGAGATCTAAAATTAGACCTACCATTCGATCCTATAATTCCTCTACTAGGTATATATCCAGAAGCCCCAAAATCACATTATAACAAAGATATTTGTGCTAGAATGTTTATTGCAGCCCAATTCATAATTGCTAAGTCATGGAAGAAGCCCAAGTGCCATTGACCCACGAATGGATTAATAAATTGTGGTATATGTACACCATGGAATATTATTCAGCCTTAAAGAAAGATGGAGACTTTACCTCTTTCATGTTTACATGGATGGAGCTTGCTATTCTTCTTAGCAAGTTATCTCAAGAACAGAGGAAAAAGTATCCAATGTACTCAGCCCTACTATGAAACTAATTTATAGCTTTCATATGAAAGCTATAACCCAATTATAGCACAAGAATATGGGGAAAGGGGCAAGGGAGGAGAGGGGAGGGGGGAGGATTGGTGGAGGCAGGGTAATTGGTGGGACCACACCTACAGTGCATCTTAGAAGGGTACAGGTGAAACTCGCTAAATGTAGAATATAAATGTCTTGACAGAATAACTAAGAAAATGCCACGAAGGCTATGTTAACCAGTTTGTGAAAATATTTCAAATTGTATACAAAACCAGCTCATTGTACCCCATGATTGCATTAACGTACACAGCTATCATTTAATAAAAAAAGAAAAAATTTTTTAACTAGGGCATCAATAGAGAAAATCAACCAACTCACACTCATTCTTTGAAGAGATCAATAAAATTAATAAGCTAATCTAGAAAAAAAGAGATGTCACACATTATTAATATCAGCATTGAAAGAGGGACATCACTACAGATCTCAGAGACATTAAAAGGATAATAAAGGAATACTATGAAGAACTCTATGCCTGCAAATTTCATAACATAGATAAAATGCATCAATTCCTTAAAAGATACAAATTGCAAAAACTCACAAAAGAAGAAATAGATAATCTGACTAGGCCAATATCTAATAAAGAAATCAAATGAATTGTTTCTGAAACAAAAAGCACCAGGCTAAGATGGGTTCACTGATGAATTCTACAAAATATTTAATGAAGAAATTATACCAGTTCTCTACAATCTATCTCAGATGAGAGAAGAAGAGGGGATACTTTCTAACTCACTCTAGGAGGCCAGAATACTACCGGCAAGTATCTCTCATAAGCATTAATATAAAAATGCTCGGGGTGGTGCCTGTGGCTCAGGGAGTAGGGTGCCAGTTCCATATATAGAGCGTGGTGGGTTTGAACCTGGCCTTGGCCAAAACTGCAACAACAATAACAACAACAAAATATATATATATATAATGCCCAAGAAAATTGTTAGTAAATTGAATTTAAGAATACATAAGAATTATATCCCATCTGGTCTGATCCGGTTTGATCAGGTCTGAATCAGTCCAATCCAGTCTAATCCAGTTTGAACTGGTTTAAACCAATCTGGACCAGTCTGAATTGGTTTGATCCAGTCTGAACTGATCTAATGTAGTTTGGACTGGTTTCAACCAGTCTGGGCCCATATGAACTGGTCATTAAACTGGTTGAACTGGTCTGAAATATTCTGATCCAATTTGTAGTGCTCTGAACTTGTCTCATCTGGTCTGAGCTGATCTGAACTGGACTAAGCCAATATGAACCGGTCTGAACCAATCTAATGTGATTTGGACCAGTTTCAAATGGTCTGGCCCTCTCAGAACCGGTTTGAACTGGTCTGAACTGGTCTGATCTGGTTTGAACCAGTCTGAACTGGTCTGATCTGATCTGAACCAGTCTCATCCAGTTTGACCTGGTCTGAACTGTTTGGATCCATTCTAATCCAGTTTGAACTAGTTCAAACCATTCTGGACCAGTCTGAACTGGTCTGAACTGGTTTGAAATGGTCTGAACCAGTCTGAACAGGTCTGATTTGGTTTGAACCAGTGAACCAGTCTGATCTGGTCTGAAACGTTCTCATCTGGTCTAATCCAGTCTGATCCAGTTTGAACCAGTCTGATTTGGACTGATGCCATCTGACCCAGTCTCATCCAGTTTGGACCAGTTTAAACCAGTCTGGAACAGTCTGAACTAGTCTAAAGTGGTCTGATCCGGTCAGAATTGGTCAGAACTAGTCTAAATAGGTTTGGACCAGTCTGAAATGGTCTGAACAAGTTTGAACCAGTCTGAACAGGTCTGAACTAGTCTGATCTGATCTGAACCAGTCTAAACCAGTCTGATCTGGTTTGGATCGGTCTCAACCGGTTTAATACGTTCATATCTGTTTTGTACCATTCTGAACTGGTCTGATACATTCTATACTGGTTCGAACAGGTCTGAACCAGGTTAATCTGGTTTGGACCAGTTTGAATCAGTCTGGACCCATAGGAATTACTCTGAACTGGTCAGATCTGATTTGAACCAGACTGAACCCATCTAACCTGGTTTGGACCAGTTTGAACCTGTCTGGACTTGTCTGAATTGGCCTAAACTGGTCTGAACCAGTCAGAACCAGTCTGAATCAATCCAATGTTCTTTGGACTGGTTTCAACTGGTCTGGACCTGTCTGAACTCATTTGAACCTTTCTGATCCAGTTTGAAAAGCTCTGAACCAGTCTAATCTGGTCTGAGTTGGTCTGAACCAGTCTCATCCAGTCAGAACTGGTATGAACCAATCTAATGCAGTTTGGACTGCTTTCAACAGGTCTGGACCTGTCTGAACTGATCTGAACCGGTCTGATACAGTTTGAACTGTTCTAACCAGTACAATACAGTCTGAAACACTCTAAACTGGTCTCAACTGGTCTGAATCTGTCTCATCCAGTCTGATCCACTTTGATCCAGTATGAACTGGCCTGATACAGTCTAATCTGGTTGGACCGGTTTCAATAAGTCTGGACCAGTCTGAACTGTTCTGAATTGATCTAATCCAATCTGAACTGGTGTAATCCGAACAGTGGCACCATATGTGTACTGGTGTATAAATGCAGTGGTGGTAGAATGCACTAACATGTAAATGCAGTGGTGCCAAGCATATGTTGCCATGTAAATGCAGTGGCATGTAAATGTAGGGGTGACAAGTGTGCATTGTCATGTAAATTCCGTGGTGTGTAAATGCAACAGTGATGATATGCACTGGCATGTAAATATAGTGGTGTCAAGCATGTGTTGGCATGAAAATGCAGTGTCAGTAATAGGCACTACCATGTAAAAGAAGGTTCTGTTTGCATGTAAATGCAGTGGCATAAAATCATTGGTGTGTAAATGAAGTGGTCCCAAGCGTGTTGGCATGTAAATGCAGTGCTGGGGATAGGCACTGGCATGTAAATGCAGTGTTGATGTGCAAATGCAGTGGCCATAAAAAGCACTAATGTGTAAATGCAGTGCCTCCAAGCATGTGTTGGCATGTAAATGCAGTGATGAGAAACTCACTGGCATGTAAATACAGTGGTGCCAAGCGTGTGTGGCGTGTTAATGCAGTGCTGGGAAACTTGGTGGTGTGTAAATGTAGTGGTTCCAAGCATGTGTTGACATGTAAATACAGTGGTGGGAGACTCAGTGGCATAAAAATACACACCTGCTACGCGTGTGTTGGCATGTAAATGCAGTGGTGGTGATAGGCACTCGCCTATAATGCAGTGCTGCCAAGCGGGTGTTGGTTTGTAAATGCAGTGGTGTGAACCTCACTGCTATGTAAATATAGTGATGCCAAGCATGTGTTGGCATGTAAATGCCGTGTTAGGAAACTCTGTGGCATGTAAATGAAGTACTGCCAAGTGTGTGTTGGTGTGTAAATAGAGGGGTGGGGAAATTCACTGGCATGCAAATGCAGTGGTGCCAAGCATGTGTTGGTATGTTAATACAGTGGTCATAAAAGCCACTGGCATGTAAATGCAGGGGTGCCAAGTGTTTGTGGATGTGTAAATACAATGGTGGGAAAGCCAGTGGCATGTAAATATAGTACTGCCAAGCTTGTATTGGTGTGTAAATGCACTGGTGCTGATATGCAGTAGCATATAAATGCAGCACAGCCAAGTGTGTATTCGTGTATAAATGCAGTGATGGGAAATTCACTGGCATGTAAATGCAGTGGTGCCAAGTGTGTGTTGGTGTATAAATGCAGTGGTGGGGAACTCACTGTCGTGTTAATGCCACGGTGCCAAACATGTGTTGGCATGTTAATGCAGTAGTTGTAAAAGGGACTAGAGTGTAAATGCAGTGGTGCCAAGCATGTATTGGTGTGTAAATACAGGGGTGGGAAACTCTGTGGCACATAAATGCAGTAATGCCAAGCGTATGTTGGCTTATTAATGCTGTGGTCGTAAAAGCCACTGGCATGTAAATGCAGTGGTGCCAAGCACGTGTTGGCATGTAAATGCAGCAGTGGAAAACTCACTGCCATGCAAATGAAGTGGTGCCAAGAGTGTGTAAGGTTAATGCAATGGTTATAAAAGCCACTAGCGTGTGAATGCAGTGGTGCCAAGTGTGTGTTGTCATGTTAATGCAGTGATTGTAAAAGCCACTAGTGTGTAAATGCAGTGGTGCCAAGCATGTGTTCATGTGTAAATGCAGTGGTGGGAAACTCAGTGGCTTGGAAATGCAGTATGGCCAAGCATGTGTTGGCATGTAAATGCAGTGGTGAGAAATTCAGGGGTGTATAAATGCACACCTGCTAAGTGTGTGTTGGTGTGTAAATGCAGTGGTGGTGATATGCACTGGCATGTAAATGCCATGGTGGGAAACTCAGTGGCATGTTTGCAGTCCTGCCAAGCATGTGTTGGCATGTAAGTGCAGTGGCTGTAAAAGGCACTAGAGTGTAAATGTAGTGCTGCCAAGCATGTTAGCGTGTAAATGCAGTGGTGGTAAAATGCACCGGCATGTAAATACAGTGGTGCCAAGCGTGTGTTGGTATGTAAGTACAGCACCACTTAAATGTAGGGGTGCCAACCATGTGTTGGCATGTAAATGCAATTGTGGTTTTATGCACTGGTATATAAATGCAGTGCTGCCAAGCGTGTGTTTGCATATAAATGCAGTGGTACCGTGTGTGTTGGTATGTAAATGCAGTGGTAGAAAAATGTATTGGTGTGTAAATCCAGTGGTACCATGTGTGTGTTGGCATGTAAATGCAGGGGAGTGTAAATGCCTGTGTTGGAGTGTAAATGCAGTGGTGTGTAAATGCAGTGGGGCCATATATATGTTGGCATGTAAATGCAGTGGTGGTAAAATGTGCAGCCATATAAATGCAGTGGGTCCATGTGTGTGTTGGCACTGGCATTCAATGCAGTGACCTATTAATGCAATGACTTCATGCATGCTGTAGTGTATAAATGTAGTGGCATAATACGAGCGATGGTGTGTAAATGCAGGGCATCGATTTTTATTCAGAGAAACCTTACCTGACTTTAGTCAGAACAAACCATGTGACCATATGATTGTCTCTCTGTTCAACTAGACTGCAATCTCCATAAAATTGGGATTTGATCTGTTTTTTCTCATCAACATGTCTCCAGTGATTAGCATGGTAGCTGACATACAAGAGGCACTGAATAAACAAATTTAGCCAAAATAACAAATTTGTAACAAAATAACAATATTGTATTGTTACACTATTGTACAATATTGTAATTGTAACAAAATAACAATAAACAAAATTTTTTAGTGGGAAAAAAAATTATATCCCACTACCAGGCCAGGCACAGTGGCTCACGTCTATAATCTCAGCACTCTGGGAGGCTGAGGTGGGTGGACTGCTTGGCTCAGGAGTTCAAGACCAGCCTCAAAAAAAAAATTATATCCCACTAGTGGAATTTATTTCAGGAATGCAGTGTTGATTTGAAAATTATTTCATGTAATCCATCATATCAACAAGCTAAAGTAGTAAAATAATGTAAAAATATCAACAGATGCAATAAAAAGCAGATGCAAAATCCAACATCCATTTGGATAAAAACTCTCAGGAAAACAGGAATGGGAACCTCATTAATCTGATAAAGAACATGTACAAATCCTATAGCTAACATCATTCCTTCTTTTGTGACAAGAGTTGCATTCTACAATGTACCCAATTCTAATATGAAGGCAGTAGATGAGCTAATACAAGGGATGGGGTAAGGGAATGAGGGAGCCAGGAGAGGGACGGGGGAATGGGGAGTCATAGTGTGGGGACATGAGGTATATGGAATTGCTTTGTGCTTTCTGTTCAATTTTACTGTGCATCTAAAACTGTTCTAAAAAAATAAGTTTATTAATTTAAAAAATTCATTACACTATTTACAGAAAAAAATCAACCTAAAAAAGGCTTTGGGTAGTTTACTTTTTTTCTTAAGACATAGGTTTTTCCTCTATTGTCCTGGCTGAAGTGCAGTGGCATAATCACAGTTCACTGTAGCCTAAACTCCTGAGCTCAAATGTTCCTTTTATCTTAGCCTCCTAAGTAGCTAGGACTATAGACATGTGCCATCACACTTGGCTAATTTTTTATTTTTTATAGATGGGTCTCACTATGTTCTCCAGGCTGTTCTCAAACTCTTGGCCTTAAGTGATCATCACACAGTGGCCTCCAGGAGTATTATAATCACAGGCATGAGCCACCATATCTGGCCAACTTACATAATAAAGATTAAGAAATAGGGAAGGGCCTGTGGCTCATTGAATAGGACATCGGCCCCACATACCGAAGGTAG
This sequence comes from Perodicticus potto, assembly GCA_963574655.1. NCBI lineage: Eukaryota > Metazoa > Chordata > Mammalia > Primates > Lorisidae > Perodicticus > Perodicticus potto. Next base: position 9,795 of record CAUYRH010132591.1, read on the forward strand.
CAGGTTCAAACCCAGCCTCGGCCGAACTGTAAAACAGAAAAATAGCCAGGTGTTGTGGCCATCGTCTGTAACCCCAGCTACTCGGGAGACTGAGGCAAGAGAATGACCTAAACCCAGGAGTTGGAGGTTGCTGTGAGCTGTGTGACTCCATGGCACTCTACCGAGGGTAATAAAGTGAGACTCTGTCTCTACAAAAAAAAAAAAAAAAGATTAAGAAATATACAAATTCACTAGTATTCCTATAGAGAAGCCATATAACTTGTTAGAAAAGAAACTGAGAGAAGTTGCTTAAGAATACCTCAACATGGGCGGCACCTGTGGCTCAAAGAAGTAGGGAACCAGCTGGGTTCAAACCCAGCCCCAGCCAAAAACCGCAAAAAAAAAAGAATACCTCGAGAGGCCAGGTGCAATGACTTACGCCTACAATCCTAGCACTCTGGGAGGCCAAGGCAGGAGGATGGCTTGAGATCAGGAATTCAAGATCAGCCTGAGCAAAGCAAGACCCCAGCTCTACTAAAAATAGAAAAACCAACCAACCATGGTGGTGCATGCCAGTAGTCCCAGCTACTTGGGAGGCTGAGGCAGAAGGATCACTTGAGCCCAGGAGTTTGAGGTTGCTGTGAACTATGAAGCCATAGCACTATACTCAGGGTGACTCAGTGAGAGTCTGTCTACAAAAAAAAAAAAAAGCAAATTTTGGCTGGTTCAAGTGGTCTAAGTGCAGTGGTGTTTACAACTAAGTGATCAAAACCAGTCACAGATATCTTTGTTCCTTCTCCATTCCTCACTTGACTAGCCAAAACCAAACAAAAACTATTAAAAAAATCAAATTCTGGGGTGGCACCTGTGGCTCAAAGGAGTAGGGCGCCGGCCCCATGTACCAGAGGTGGCGGGTTCAAACCCAGCCCCGGCCAAACAAAACAAAACAAAACAAAAAATCAAATTCTTGGGTTCCATCCCTAATCTAATAATTTATTAATAAGATTTCTAGGATAAGGCCTAGAAATCTCAAAATGCATTTGAAACCTCTTTGGATGATTCCTTTACAGACTAAAATTTGAGAGGTACTTAACTTTCTTAAGCCCCAGAACATAGTACCCAATTGTCTACTGGGTTTAAGGCTGGGCATGATGGCTCATGCTTGCAATCCCTGTACTCTGGAACACCAAGGTGGGTAGACTGAGCTCAGGGGTTTAAGACCAGCCTGAGCAAAAGCAAGACCCCCATCTCTAACAATAGCCAAGCGTCGTGGCGGGCACCTGAGAGGCTGAGGCAAGAGGATCACTTGAGTTCAAGAGTTTGCAGTTGCTGTTAGCTATGATGCCATGACATTCTACCAAGGGCAACAAAGTGAGACTGTGTCAAAAAAAAATTGCCTATTGGGTTTAAATATTCAAGTGTACCACAGAGGCCCAGAACTCAACAAGTCTCAGATGACATAATCTTCCTGACAAACTTGTTCATCTTTCATTTCTTCTGTTAATAATGCAAACAAAAGAATGAAGCCGATTTCAATTCTTCAATCTTCTTAATGTCTACCATCTAGTCAATCACCAGCCCTTTATGAGTCTACTTCTTTAATTTATTTCCCATCTGTCTACCTCCCTCTACTCCCTAGACACCTCCTTAGTTCAGGTAATGATTACATCTAGACTAGATTTTGGCAAAAACTCTTAAATGGTAACCTTTTTTACTTTAGATAATTCAGAGAAAAATGAATTGAGGGTGAGGCAAATACAGTAACACTTTAACCATTATTAAATCCATAACAAAGGCTGCATAAATTTGGGCAAAGGTAGAAAAATAAACAACAACAAAAAAAATTAAGGACCCAGAAACACACAAAAATTGACATTTAGGCTGGCTCACGCCTGTAATCCCAGCACTTGGGGAGGCCAGGATGGGTGGACTGCTCGAGCGCAGGAGTTTAAGGCCAACCTGAGCAAGAGTGAGACCCCTTCTCTAAAAATGGCCAGGCTTGCTGGTGTGTACCTGTAGTTGCAGCTACTTGGGAGGCTGAGGCAAGAGAAATGCTTTGAGCTCAAGAGTTTGAGGTTGCTGTGAGCTATGACACCATAGCACTCCACCCAGGGTGACAATGTGAGATGCTGTCTCAAAAAAAAAAAAAAAAATTGGCATTTAACTTATGTTAAAATGATGAGAGTGGCTCAGCACTTATAGCACAGTGGTTATAGCACCAGCCACATACATAGAGGATGGCAAGTTCGAACCTAGCCTGGGCCAAGTAAACAACAATGACAAGTACAACAACAATGACGACAACAAAAATAGCCAGGCATTGTGACAGCCGCCTATACTTCCAGCTACTTGAGAGGCTGAGGCAAGAGAATCACTTAAGCCCAAGAGTTGGAGGTTGCTGTGAGCTGTGACACCACAGCACTCTATTGAGGGCAACATAGTGAGACTCTGTCTCAAAAAATAAATAAATAAATAGAGAAAGGACTTATGTGTCAATAAACGGTACCACACAGAAGATATCAAAGTCGACTATTAATTCACATGACATACAAAAATAAATTTAAAATAAACCATGGATCTAACTGTGAATGGCAAAACAAGTAGGCATTTTTATTTTTTAGTAGAGATAGAGTCTCACTTTATCACTCTCGGTCGAGTGCCGTGGCATCACACAGCTCACAGCAACCTCCATCTCCTGGACTTAGGCAATTCTCTTGCCTCAGCCTCCCAAGTAGCTGGGACTATAGGCGCCCACCACAACATCTGGCTATTTTTCTGTTTTGCTGTTCGGCTGAGGTCAGGTTTGAACCACCATCTTTGGTATATGGGGCTGGCACCCTACTCGATGAGCCACAGGCCTCGCCCGGCACGTTTATTTTTTATGTATTTATTTTTTGAGACAGAGTCTCTCTCAGTTGTCCTGGGTAGAGTGCTATAGTGTCATCACAGCTCACAAACCTCAAACTCTTGGGTTTGAGCAATCCTCTTACGTCATGCATCAGCCTCCCAAACAGCTTGGACTACAGGCTAGTTTTTCTATTTGTATTTATTTTTATTTATTTATTTGTGAGACAGAGTCTCACTCTGTCACCCTGGTAAGATTGCTGTGGTGTCACAACACCTGACTAGTTCTTCTATTTTTGTAAAGACAAAGTCTCACTCTTGCTCAGGCTGGTCTGGAACTCCTAAGCTCAAGCAACCTCTCCCACCAACCGCACCCTCCCAGAGTGTGAAGATTATAGGCATGAACCACTGCACCTGGCCAAGTAAGCTTTTTATAGAAGAAAACATAGGAAAATATCTTCATCGTGACCTCTTAGTAGGGAAATTTTTCAAGTAGGTCAAAGAAATACCATGAAAGAAAAGACTGGGCAGGTGTGGTGGCTCATGCCCGTAATCCTAGCACTCTGGGAGGCTGACGGCAGCAGATTGCCTGAGTTCAGTGGTTTGAGACTAGCCTAAGAAAGAGCAAGACTCTGGCTCGGCGCCTGTAGCTCAACAGGCTAAGGTGCCAGCCACGTACACCTAAGCTGGCTGGTTCGCATCCAGCCCGGGCCGCCAAACAACGATGATGGCTGCAACCAAAAAATGGCCGGGTGTTGTAGTGGGCGCCTATAGTCCCAGCTACTTGGGAGGCGGAGGCAGGAGACTTGCTTGAGCCCAGGAATTGGAGGTTGCTGTAAGCTGTGATGCCATTGCACTTTATCCAGGGTGACAGCTTGAGGCTCTGTCTCAAAAACAAACCAAAAAAATAAAAATAAAAAAAAGAAAGAGCAAGACTCTGTCTCTAAAAATAGCCAGCCATTGTGGTGGGTGCCTGTAGTCCCAGCTACTTGGGAGGCTAAGTGAAGAGGATAGCTTGACCCCAAGAGTTTGAGGTTACTGTGAGCTATAATGCCACAGCACTCAACCCCAGGAGGACTGAGACTCTGTCTGAAGAAAAAAAGAAAAAGAAAAGATTGATAAATCTGGCTACACTAAAATTAAAAATTCCTGTTCATCAAAAGAGGCTATAAAGGGGAAGAAAAGTCACATGTGAGAGAATATTTTGCAGTACATATAATTAACAGGAGATTTGTATCCAACATATATAAATTCTACAAATCAATAAGAAAAAGAATCCAGTAGATGAATGAGAAAAATCATTTAAGATGCACTTTGCAAATGGGGATATCTAAACATTCAATGAACAGATGAAAAGTTGCTTAACCTCATCAGTTAAGCAAAAATGCAAATTTAAACCACAAGCTACCACTGCACACTTTTCTAATAGGTGAAAATTATGATGCCTAACAGGAACACACTTAACTGTTTTTGTGAAAGTATGTCAGTAAAAGCTCTTTAGAAAACATTTTGGTATTACCCAGGAACATGAAAGAGGTATGTTATCCTCCAATCCAACAATTTCAGTCCTTGAAATATCCCACAAAAAAACCTGTGCCATTATGTACCACGATACAGGTACAATAACTACATTGTTTGCATTATCTCTAAATTACCAACAACCTAAGAAACCCTCAACAGTAGACTGGATAAACTGCGGAATACTTAACTTGTACAATGAAACAAACTACTAGAGCAATATGCAAAATGAAAAAATCTTTTAAACATTTTTGAGGAAAGAAAATCACAATATAATAAGTATACTATGAGACCTTTTATATAAAGATCACAAACATACAAATCTATACGATAGCAAAAGAGAGATGCAAACAGCTGCTGAAACTGTAATGAAACCCAAGAAAATTACCTTACCATAAAAGTAAGGAGATGATTACCTTTGTTGGGAGACTGGGATGGACACCCAGAAGGCTTTCAGGGATCTGGCAGTGCTCTGTTTACTGACTGCAGTGTTGTCTGTCTTGTAATAACTTGTTAGGCTATACATTTAGGAATTATTAGGAAATAGGCCTTATTTTTGTCTGTGTGCGATATTTCAGAATAAAAAGAATTTTCAAAGTAAGATTCTAGAAGAAATATATAAAAAATGTAAGACCTATATTGAAGTGGTGGAATTAGAGTAAATTTTTCCATGTTTTCTGTTTTTCTCACTTTCCTTATACATGCGTTTATTGGTTTTATTTTTTAATTTAAAAAAGGACATTTTTCTTCTTTTTGTTTTTTGAGACAGAATCTCACTCTGTCCCCCTTGGTAGAGGCCCATGGCTTCACAGCTTACAGCAACCTCCAGCTCCCGGGGTCAGGCCATTCTCTTGTCTCAGCCTCCCGAGTAACTGGGACTACAGGCACCCGCCACAACACCTGGCTATTTTTTTGTTGCAGTTCGGCCAGGGCCGGGTTTGAACCCGCCACCCTCAGTGTGTGGGGCTGGCGCCCCACTCACTGAGCCACAGGCGCCACCTGACATTTTTCTTCTTTAACTCTCACTTACATGACGTTTCCCTGTACATGTTCCACCTATGACTTCAGTGCACATTAGTACCCTCTTTCCAAATCATTCTCTACATCCTCCTACGAGTCCCTATTACATTTGGAATTATCTACCACAGTTTCCTTAAAGCTTGAGCTGTTTTCATGGCATCTGTCTCCTATTTCCCCATCAGTCCTTCTAAGCTGCTGCTTCCTAAATGTAGCTATTCTTCCTTTTCTCTTAGTGGGAATACTCTTTAAAGGTCAGTGTACCTCCATTAAACATTTGCTTGAGAATCAACTGATAGAACTTACAGAACTTTTCTTTTTCTTTAGAACTTTTCATAAATACATAGATTTAGGCTCCATAGAGCTTCCATGTCAGACTCTTCACAGGTAGGACATGGCCATATTTCTTTTCAAAGAGTATCACCAGCAATTCCATTGTCAAGAAAAGGTAAAGAAGATTTGGAGAATACTTCTACTTTTCTATTTATTTATTTATTTATTTTGAGATAGAGCCTCAAGCTATCGCCCAGGGCAGAGTGTCGTGGCATTACAGGTCACGCCTTAGCCGCTTGAGCCATAGGTGCCAAAGCCGCTTAAACCAGAAACGCCAAACCAAGAATACTTCTACTTTTCATTCAATTTTATGCCTTTAATTTTCTTTAATGTAAGATTCACACATCTACATTTCTAACCTGAATTTTCTTCTAAGATATATTCTTACAATCTGTTGTACATCTTCACTTGGAAATACTATCCTCTACTCACAGTTCATCGCCCATTGACTCTGTCTCAAAAAAAACAAAAACAAACAAAAGAAAGAAATTCCTTTTCTCTGATTGCTGAACTGCTAATTTGAGCATATCTAATACAAGTTATCTATGCCATATCACTAACAAAAATCTCTTGATAGTTATTACACTTTTTGTATGCCCTCTAGACTCTGTAGCACTTAAGAAAAAGTCTGACAAGATTAAAATTTCAGTAAATATTGTTAAGAAAGTAGGTGGGCTTGGCGCCCGTAGCTCAGTGGTTAGGATGCTGGCCACATACACTGGGGCTAGTGTGTTCGAACCTCACCTGGGCCTGCTAAACAACAATGACAACTACAATAAAACAATAGCTGGGTGTTGTGGTGGGCACCTGTAGTCCCAGCTTCTTGGGAGCCTGAGGCAAGAGAATCGCTTAAGCCCAAGAGTTTGAGGTTGCTGTGAGCTGTGATGCCACAGTACTCTATTGAGGGCAACATAGTGAGTCTCTTATCTCAAAAAAAGGAAAAGAAAAGAATATATGTGAATCAATGAATAAATCAGTTAATCAAAGAGTAATGAGTTAATCTTTCCAAGATGATTAAATAAGACAGCACTATAAAAAGTATATATACATTTTATCTAGATAATAGAAACATATGCCAATTTGAAGAAAGGGAAGAAAACAAAAAGAAATGAAATTTAGAGACCAGACAGCACTAACAATGGAAAGACATATCTGTAAGAAAGTGGAGTAAGTATGAGAATTGGGTTTGAAGTAGTCCCTTATGGAGTTGTGGGAAATACTTGACAGTCTTCACATCTCTGGTATCTCTGGTATCTTACAACCAAGATGTAATTTTTAAAAAATTATTGTTTCATGACTCGGTGCCTATAGCTCAGCGGTTAGGGTGCCAACCACATACACCGGAGCTGGTGGGTTCGAACCCAGCCCAGGCCTGCCAAACAACAATAACAACTACAACCAAAACATAGCTGGGCGTTGTGGTGGGCACCTGTAGTCCCAGCTTCTCGGGAGGCTGAGGCAAGAAAATCGCTTAAGCCCAAGAGTTTGAGGTTGCTGTGAGCCATGACGCCACAGCACTCTACCGAGGGCAACATAATGAGACTCTGTCTCAAAAAAAAAAAAAAAGAAAAATTTATTGTTTCTCATTGACTTAATTTGCTGGTTTTAAAAGTCTTCCCTGGGTGGCATCTGTGGCTCAAAGGGGTAGGGCGCTGGCCCTATATACCAGAGGTGGTGGGTTCAAACCCAGCCCCGGCCAAAAACTGCAAAAAAAAAGTCTTCCCTACCAGCCTCTAACTCACTCACCTGAAAACAGATCTCTTCTCACATCCCCTTGCTCCAGCCAAGGTTCTTTTCCTTGCTCCAATAAGGAAACCACATCTGGCTTAGAAATGGAAAGACCTGCTTGCAGAAAATGAAATAAATTCAAAATTAGTCCTTGAATGTTAAGAAAAGAAGGGCCATGTAAAGAAAGGTCAAATATAAGTATGAGAAATTTCTGAAGATTAGGTACGGAAGATTAGGTATTAGTTACAAGCTCCATCTTTAAAACTAATTTTTTTTTTTTTGAGACAGAGTCTCACTTTGTTGCCTTCAGTAGAGTACCGTGGCATCACAGCTCACAGTAACCTCCAACTCTTAGGTTTAAGAGATTCTCTTGCCTCAGCCTCCCAAGTAGCTGGGACTACAGGTGCCACAACGCCCGGCAATTTTGTTGTTGTAGTTGTCGTTGTTTAGGAAGGCCTGGGCTGGGTTTGAATCTGCCACCTCTGGTGTATGTGGCTGGCGCCCCAGCTGCTGACCTACAGGCTTTTTTGTTGTTGTTGTTGCAGTTGTCATTGCTTTTTTAGCTGGCCAGGGCCAGGTTCAAACCTGCCACCCTTGGTATATGGGGCTGGCACCCTACCCACTGAGCCACAGTGGCACCACCCTAAAACTAATTTTTTTTAAATTCCATATCTCCCATCCAGATAATAAAGATTTACAACAGCTATTCTAAAGATCAAATTCTGACTTGAAGGAGATGAGGAAGAATACTTACCCAGTGAAACCAGATGGCCATAGTTCTCTAACATTACACATCTGTACAAATCTCTCTGAGCAGGCTGAAGCCATTTCCATTCCTCCTGGGAAAAGTCTATGGCTACATCTCTGAAAGTCACTGAACCCTGAAATGACAAACAGATATCTGCACAACTAGCACCCATGCCCCCAAAGGCTTATCAAGGAGTAAAAGCAGTCTCACTGTGGAGGAAAGGCAATGTGTAGCAGTATTGGCAACAGGAGTTTTCAGAATTATGAGTAATTACTATGCAACTAAGAACCTAGCTTTTGTGTTTGGCTGTACAACTGGAGAAAAGGAGAAAAGATATAAATGATTTGTTCTGAGACAATGTATGATCTTGTACATGATAAAGGATATATGTGTGCATAACATGGATTTTCGACTTTGGTTATAAAAATTCTTAAAATCTGGCTCGCTGCCCGTAGCACAGTGGTTATGGTGCCGGTTATATGCTCCAAGGCTTGGGGGTTCAAACCCAGCCCAGGCCAGCTAAACAACAATGACAATTGCAACAAAAAAACAGATGGGCAATGTGGCAGGCACTTATAGTCCCAGCTACTTGGGAGGCTGAGGCAAGAGAATCACTTAAGCCCAAGAGTTGGAGGCTGCTGTGAGCTGTGGCACTACAGCACTCTACCAAAAGTCACAAAGTGAGACTCTGGCTCAAAAAAAAAAAAAATTCTTAAGATCTTACTTCATGGCTCAGTGCCTGTGGCTCAGCGGGCTAAGGCTCCAGCCACGTACACCTGAGCTGGTGTGTTCAAATCCAGCCCGGGCCCGCCAAACAACAATGACAGCTGCAACCAAAAAAAAAAAAAAAAATGGCGGGGTGTTATGGCAGGCGCCTGTAGTCCCAACTACTTGGGAGGTAGAGGCAAGAGACTCGCTTGAGCCCAGGAATTGGAGGTTGCTGTGAGCTGTGATGCCACGGGACTCTATCTGGGTGACAGCTTGAGGCTCTGTCTCAAAAAAAAAAAAAAAAGATTTTACTTCATGAATAACAATGACTATTCCTTTATGTTTAATAAGCAATCTATATTTTCTTTAATACCAGTCTATTTTAATATGATTTGGTTAAAATTTCTTCAGGGTAATAACTTGCTATTCAAACAGGGCATGCAAACTCAAGTTTTTCAGTCATCCCCTACTCTGAAGAAACAGCTGCAAAACTAAGTGGTAACTTTAGCAATGTCACAGAGCAAAAGAGATAAACTATAAAATACATGGATCTCCCAAGGAAGAAATGTAACCTAAAGCTTTTTCTCTCAGGACTAGGGAAAATAATAAGTAACCCCTTGCTTTGTACCACTTGAGTGATTGACATAACTTATAAGGCATGAATGGAAATTTAAAAGATCCCAAACTAGCTGGGCACGATGGCTCATGCCTGTAATCCCAGCACTCTGGAAAGCTGAGGCAGGTGGATCACTTGAGCTCAGGAGTTTGAGAAAAGCCTGAGTAAGAGCAAGATGCCATCTCTACAAAAATAGAAAAATTAGCCAGGAATAGTAGCAGGTGCCTGTAGACCCAGCTATTCCGGAGGCTGAGGGAACAAGATCACCTGAACCCAGAAGTTTGATGTTGCTGTGAGTTGTGACATCATGGCACACTACCTGGGGCAACAGAGTCAGACTCTGTCTCAAAAAATAAACAAACTAACAAACAGCAAACCCATATGTATGTCAACGTTATATTTTAGTTTTCAAATTTAAAAAATAAGCAGTAAAACACTGTTGACTAATAAAGGAAGCTCTTTCCTACAGTAAACAGATCTGCAACAGAGATGGAAATCAAATTTCTCAACAAAACTCAGCCTCTGAATTTGAAGACGAGTATGTAAAAGGTTGGACACTCAATGAATCCCCAACAAGAAAAAGAAAAAGAAAAAGAAAAAGGTTGGACAAAGAAGTAAAACTAAAAATTAGGGACTCATTTGGAATGATGGCCCTTGTTTGTTTTCCCTACCTCTTTGAAGGACAATTACCAGCCACACATTTAGCCCTAGCTGGAGTAAAAATAATCAGTGTTCCTTGCTAAAGAAATTTAATGTGATGTCTGAAAAGTGAGTTCTGTGTTTTGCTCACTGCTGACTCTCCCAGACATAGGATGGTCATGTGTAAGGATCACTTAGACAGACTGCAAAAATACAGACTACTGGACCACAGCCCCAAACTTTCTGATTCAGAAGGTCTGAGGCGGGGATCAGGAATCTTCATTTCTTTTCTTTGTTAAGACAAGGTTGAAACAAAGTTTATTGAGGAAGAGAAAGGTGGCTTACAGAATAAGAAAGCTTACAAAGTAGGATACATTCATCATAGAATGAATAAGCCTTCATCCCCAGGGCAAGTAGGCAGAGGCCTAAGAATCTTCGTTTCTAATAAATTTTCAAGTAATGCTGATACTGCGGGTCCATGAATCACACTATGATGGGGGTGTTGAAAATAAACATTGAGGGCAGCGCCTGTAACTCAGTGGGTAGGGCACTGGCCACATACACTGGGGCTGGCAGGTTCGAACCCAGCCTGGGCCAGCTACAACAACAATGATAACTGCAACCATAGCCTGGCATTGGGGCGGGTGCCTGTAGTCCCAGGTACTTTGGAGGCTGAGACAAAAGAATAGCTTGAGCCCAAGAGTTTGAGGTTGCTGTGAGCTGTGACAGTACAGCACTCCATCAAGGGCAACAGCTTGAGACTTTGTCCCAAAAAAAAAAAGAGAGAGAGAGAAAGAAAGAAAAAGAAAATAAATATTGAGTAAAAACAAAAAAAGTTGAATAAACGAATGAACGGCTGGTTCGCCACCTGTGGCTCAGCCGCTAGGGTGCCAGCCACATACAGTGGAGCTGGTGGGTTCGAATCCAGTCCGGATTCAAATTCAGCCCGAATCTGCCAAACAATATTGACAACTACAACCAAAAAGAAAAATAGCCGGGCGTTGTGGTGGGTACCTGTATTCCCAGCTGCTTGGAAGGCTGATGAAAGGGAATCGCTTAAGCTCAAGAATTTGAGGTTGCTGTGAGCTGTGACACCACAGCACTCTACCCAAGACGACAGCTTGAGACTGTCTCAAAAAAAAACAACAACGAATGAAGGGCAGCTAGAGTTAGCAAACATTAAGGAAAACGCTCCTCATTCTAATGTTAGGGAAAAGATGAGGCGATGCAACAGCTGCCACCGTAAAATACGCCTACCAGGTCAGAAACCCCACTTCCTGTCAACTCTCTGTCATCTTAAGCACAAGCACCTGAAGAGGAAGAACAGGAGGCAGAGTCTCAGGATTCTGCCAGGTGGGTAGTTTCAAGAGAAAAAAAGCCTATATCCATGAGTCCTGAAAAGTAAGGCTGGCTTCGTTAAGAAACGAGGAAACATCGGCTTACCTGAGACATGGCTCATAGAAGGGACCGCAGAGGGCAGAAAGTGGAAAACGGCACACCTGACGGAGAGAAAGGAGTCCTGAGTGAACAGAAGCCGAGGGCTCTCGAGCTGGGGCTCCCGTAGTCGCCACAAACACGGGGAACCTGCAGTGCCCGGGGTGCCCAGAGGCCGTTCCTTTCCTGCCAGAACCTTGGGTCAGGGACCGTAACCCCGACCTGCATCCCCAGCACCATCTCACTTAACCGTGGCCACCGGACGGCATGTTTCATCGGTGCTTTTTGCCAAGTGTTTCCAGGCTCCGGCCGCGATCACAGCCCCTCGCCAGCCGGCCGAGCTCCCGTGACACAAGGCGGGCGCCTTTTACCTGCCTCTGGTCCAACGCACCTGGACCCTCGGCTCCGCCGCCGAGGACCGTGCCGCGAGGGGGCCCGGAACTGCGCCTGCCAGCCCCTCAGGGACCGGACAGAACAGGCCGCTGGCCTCAAAGAACTACACTTCCCAGAGGTGACCGCGGCCTCCGTGAGGGAGACACTCCCCCAGCTCCAAGAGACGCGGAGTGTGACCGCCGACTACACTTCCCAGAACCCACGCGGCCTCCGAGCGGGGGAGGGGTGAGGGAGAAGGTTTCCCGCCCCACTTTGACTCCCAAGCAAGGCAGAAGCGTAACTAGGCTTCCCAACGCCGACCGCGGCACGCGCCTGAGCCTAAAAGCTGCCACTATCAAACCACACTTCCCAGAACCGACTAGGGACTCAGCGCTTGCATCTAAAACCTTTGGCTGCAGATGACTGTAATAACCAGAATCCTTCCGATCGCTCCCCATCGGGAGCGCATCGGGACAGTGGCATGGCCCAGATTCTACCCCGCCGGGAGACAGGGAATGGCCTCTTCTCCCGGTGAACGCAGCGCCAGGGCAGTCCGGATTTTCCATAAGCACACGTTTGGCCCACCACCTCAAACGCTGGAAAGAGAAGTCCAAACGACAAGGAGCTCACTTCCTCCCAGCGTGGTGCGGAGCCCAGTCCTGGGCACATGAGGAAGGAAGTCTGGGGCAGAAAGCCGGACACATCCCTATCCTCAAAGACAATGAATTTGTTTTGAAACACGTTGAGAGTGATTGTACATGTGTTTAACCTTTACTACTATGGTAACTGACTCCAAAGCAAAAAACAAATTATGATTTTTATAGTTCTCTTGTGTTTCAAGTTCCCAGACTAGTTAAGTTTGCTGACAAAGAGTTTGTAACTTTCTGTTGCACTAATGCATTCCCTTTTGAGTTTCTTTCCCAGGAATGGCAGAACCTCCTCGCAGCCACGAGATAATTATGGAGCTTTACACCACCTGTTTGTCCAGGAAAGACAAGTGGTACCCAACCCAGATGGTACCCAAGGACCCACTGAGCCTGCACACAAGGCTTTAAAAAATAACCAGTGAAAGATGGCACTCGACCGGCACAAAACCTCACAGACCACTAAGGCTTGTACAAAAGGTCTTTATTGGTGGGGAAGCTGCAGAGCAGCATTAAGGAGGAGGGGAGAGAGAGAAAGAGAGAGAGAGAGAGA
>CAUYRH010132592.1:0-17174 GCA_963574655.1 Perodicticus potto
AAAATGATTTGAAGTACATTTACGGAACTGGAGCCTATAATCTTGAGCTGTAAAGTCGTCATCCACCTTATACCATCGTACTATGATGCCTCCAGGCTTCTCTATTAGTTCTTCTATCTGTACTGGTGGGCGAGATGCTACGGTTCCATGCTTAAAAATGTGGTCTTTCACTATGTTAAGAACTGAGTCATCCAACTGAGCAGATAAGCAAGGCACATCAACCAACAAAGGCACTTCTGGTAAGCTGAGGAAACAACGCTCAGTATATGAGACTTTTAAATGAGAGTTAAAAATACAAGGACTATTGGGTGGCACCTGTGGCTCAGTGGGTAGGGCGCCGGCCCTATATACCAAGGGTGGCGGGTTCAAACCCAGCCCCGCCAAACTGAGAACAAAAAAATAGCCAGGCGTTGTGGTGGGCGCCTGTAGTCCCAACTACTCAGGAGGCTGAGGCAGGAGAATCGCCTAAACCCAGGAGTTGGAGGTTGCTGTGAGCTGTGTGACGCCATTGCACTCTACCCAGGGCAATGTCTCCACAAAAAAAAGAAAGAATAAATAAATAAATAAATAAATAAATAAATAAATAAATAAATAAATAATAATAATAAATAAATAAAAATACAAGGACTATTTTATAGCAGTTACTTCTGAAGGATCCGGAAGCTCCTAGTATGTAATTCTCATGGCAATAGAGCCTTTGCAAAATGTTCCATAAAGAGTCTCCTCCCCTGGGCGGCGTTTGTGGCTCAAAGGAGTAGGGCGCTGGCCCCATATACCAGAGGTGGCAGGTTCAAATCTAGCCCCAGCCAAAAACTGCAAAAAAGATTCTCCTCCTAGGGCAGCGCCTGTGGCTCAGTGAGTAGGGTGCCGGCCCCATATACGGAGGGTGGCGGGTTCGAACCCGACCCCAGCCAAACCGCAACAAAAAAAAATAGCCGGGCATTGTGGCAGGCACCTGTAGTCCCAGCTACTTGGGAGGCTGAGGCAGGAGAATCACCTAAGCCCAAGAGCTGGAGGTTGCTGTGAGCTGTAATGCCACAGCACTCTACCAAGGGTGACAAAGTGAAACTCTATCTACAAAAAAAAAAGATTCTCTTCCCCAAAACAGAAACTTGGTAGAATAACAACTATCAGGCTTATACCAAAAGATCTGGTTTACTGAAATATGACTTATTTTTAATAACATGCTCAGAATTTTTTTTTTTTTTTTTTTTTTTTGTTGAGATAGAGTCTCACTTTATCATCTTCGGTAGAATGCCATAGCATCACAGCAACCTCCAACTCCTGGGCTTAGGCGATTCTCTTGCCTCAGCCTCCCAAGTAGCTGGGACTACAGGCACCCACCACAACGCCTGGCTACTTTTTTTGTTGCAGTTTGGCCAGGACCGGGTTTGAACCTGCCACCCTCAGTATATGGGGCCGGTGCCCTACCCACTGAGCACAGGTGCTGTCCCATGTTCAGAATTTCTAACATGGAAATTCTCTTAGAATTGAAAGAAATCTGTAGTAATACTCTAACAAAAACCAGACACAGTTTAAGTGCTTAAAACTAAGTCTAAAAGGCACAAACTCTTTTACCTGTCCAACTGAATGTGTGAGGCCTTTTTGGTAAAGCTCCACAGTTTTTCATTTTGTTCTCCTATACCACCATGTATGGCGATCTCACCTACAACGAAGAATAAGAAAACAAGTACAGTGAAAAAGAGTCAGATCTAGGTGGGTCAGTGGTTTTCTTGCAAACAAATCTCAAGTGATGGCACAGTCAAATTCCAAAAAACTAGAAACTATTTTAGAAGTGATTAAGGTTAAGTCCAAGTGGAAAAAGGATAACATTTTGCCAGAAGTGAATTCTACTCTATACAAGGAAACTTGGTTTGTAGACCAATATTAGGTAAAGCAAAGATCCAGGGACTTTTCCCCATCTTTCCTATAGAATTTTTATCAACTCTAATAGAAGTCAGTATAAAATATTACTCTGACAGGAGCAAGAGGACACAGCCTTTTCATTTTTTTAATTTTTTTTTTGAAACAGAGCATCCCTCTGTTGCCTAAAGCTAGAGTGCCCGAGCCTCACTAGCTCACAGCAACCTCAAACTCCTAGGCTCAAGCGATCTTCTGGCCTCAGCCTCCTGAGCTGGATACAAGTGCCCACCATGACACCCTGCTAATTCATCTACCATTTGGGTCTCACTCTGGTCTCAAACTTCAGACCTTAAGGGATCCTCCCGACTCAGCCTCTCAGAGTATTAGGATTACAGGCTTGAGCCATCATGCCTGGCTTAGATACACAGTCTTAAAAAGCCAAATGAGGGCGGCGCCTGTGACTCAGTGAGTAGGGCACTAGCCCCATATACCGAGGGTGGCGGGTTCAAACCCGGCCCCGGCCAAACTGTATCAAAAAATAGCCAGGTGTTTTTTGCCAGGACCTGTGGTCCCAGCTACTCGGGAGACTGAGACAAGAGAATTGCCTAAGCCCAAGAGATGGAGGTTGCTGTGAGCTGTGACACTATAGCACTCTACCAAGGGCGATAAAGTGAGACTCTGTAGGGCGGTGCCTGTGGCTCAAAGGGGTAGGGTGCCAGTCCCATATGCCAGAGGTGGCGGGTTCAAACCCAGCCCTGGCCAAAAACTGCCAAAAAAAAAAAAAAAAAAAGCCAAATGAAGCAGTAATGTTTTCTTAAAAGAATATCATGTGTTAAATTAGAAATTATTCAACCAAATGCTAGATAGTGGCATATGAAAATCACCAACTTGGCTCGGCACCTGTGGCTCAACGGGCTAAGGCGCCAGCCACATACACCTGAGCTGGCGGGTTCGAATCCGGCCCGGACCTGCCAAACAACAATGACAGCTGCAACCAAAAAAGGGCTGGGCATTGTGGCGGGTACTTGGGAGGCAAAGGCAAGAGACTCGCTTGAGCCCAGGAATTGGAGGTTGCTGTGAGCTGTGATGCTACAGCACTCTATCCAGGGTGACAACTTGAGGCTCTGTCTCAAACAAAAAAAAAAAAAGAAAGAAAGAAAGAAAATGACCAACTTGATCTGGAGTGTTGGCTTGCACCTACAATATGGGAGGCAGAGGCAGGTAGATCTCCTGAGCTCAGAAGTTTGAGACCAGCCTGAGCTAGAGAGACCTCGTCTCTAAAAATAGCCGGGTGTTGTGGCAGGCCTGTAGTCTTAGCTACTCAGGAGGCTGAGGCAAGAGAATTGAGGGAGCCCAAGAGTTTGAGGTTGCTGGGAGCTATGACACCACAGCACTCTATGAAGGGTGACAAAGTGAGACTGTTTCAAAAACAAAAAGGAAAGAAAATGACCAAGTTCTATGTCCTTCCTCAGCCCTAAGAACACTGCCAGAACTCCTTTCCATTTGAAAGTATCCTGGACTTATTCACATTTTTTAAGACCATATGACCTTTCTCACTAAAGAAAAATAGAAACATATCAAATGTAACCTCAAAATCTGCAAAATTTCATAAGTAAGTTTTTATTCCTGGGGGTAGGGGGAAAGTTCAAATTTAAAAGTATTTCTGAAGTATAAAAAAATTCAAACATCAAATGCTATAACAAATAGTATGTGCCTCAAAGGATTTCTTTTCTAAGATAAAAACAAAGGGTCAGTCCTCAGGGTGATGGGTGTATACTC
The DNA here is from genome assembly GCA_963574655.1 of Perodicticus potto. Taxonomy (NCBI): domain Eukaryota; kingdom Metazoa; phylum Chordata; class Mammalia; order Primates; family Lorisidae; genus Perodicticus; species Perodicticus potto. The sequence goes on from CAUYRH010132592.1 coordinate 3,643, forward strand.
CTGACCTGTGCTGAACTGCTTCCGGGTTTGTGTTTGTTTCCAAATACAAAGTCTCCAGGGAAAGACATTCTATGGTGCTGCTAAAAGGAATTTTCTCAAAGGCACTGTTATGGTCAGTGGTAAATAAACACTTTGCACTGAAGCTAAGACAAAAATGTAATCAGCATGTAAAGCTAACACTAGTGCCATACTCTAAGCACTGCTCTGCAGACGGATGGTATTCAAGCTCCTTCCATGGATCCTTTTCCTCAACTGATCCTTAAGTGTTGGTGTCCCTTAGTGTTCTCCTCTTCTCCTGTTACACAATATCTCCTGAAGATTTTACTTATTCCCATGGATTCAGATTTGACATGTATGCCATTAACTGCCACTCTGACATCTCCAGGTATGATCTGTCTCCTAAGAATCAAACCCATATTTCCACCGTAAGCACCTTAAATTCAACATGATTGAGCCAAATGCCTAACCACTTGCTAACACCCTCCCCTCCTCCTTCCTTCCCTAGTATCAGTAATGGCAACACTATCCACTTGGTCATCTAAGACCAGCCTGGTTTTTGTCATCCTAAATCCTTCTCTTTTCCCTCCATCCTATATCCAGGTAATCACCAATAAATAACAATCACTGATCAATAAAATCATCAATAATTCTACCTCCAAAAAAAAATGTCTTGGCCAAGCATAGTGGCTTGCTCCTGTGATCCTAGCACTCTGGGAGGCCAAGGTGGGAGGATCCCTTAAAGTTTGCAGTTTGAGACAAGCCTGGCCAAAAGGGAGACCCCATCTCTACTAAAAAAGTAGAAAAATTAGCTCAGCTTTGTGACAGGTGCCTGTACTCTCAGCTACTTGGGAGGCTGAGGCAAGAGAATCACTTAAGCCCCAAAATTTGAGGTTGTTGTGAGCTGTGACACCACAGCATTTTACCAAGGATGACATAGTAAGACTCTGTCTAAAAAAAAAAAAGAAAGAAAAAGAAAAAAAGAAAAATGTCAATCTGATAGTGTAACTCTTGTTTCTTAAAATGCTTCAGCAGATCCTTGAGTATGCCATACACTCCAATCATATTACTTCCTCTTTTTCTTTTGTCTGCTTGATGAAATTCTTCAAGTCTCTGTGCAATTCCTTCTACAGAAAACTATCCTACACTTTCCCAGGCCCAGTTAAGCACTTCTTCCTCTGTGTAAGGTCTTAGATCTCGCTTAGCATCTATGTTTATCCTACTGGATGGTAAACCCTACAGAGTAGAACTGTTACCTTCTTATTTTATATACTAGACATAGGACCTACTTACATGAAGAAAGGAGGGCAGCAAGGCATGACTCAACCAAAATAACTCGCTAAAGACAGGAATATAACAACTCCAATTTCAGAAGAAAACACCAATCACATTTTATTTATTTATTTATTTTTTTGAGACAGAGCCTCAAGCTGTCACCCTGGATAGAGTGCAGAAGAAAACACCAATCCACAATTTTTTTTTTTTTTTTTGAGACAGAGCCTCAAGCTGTCACCCTGGATAGAGTGCTGTGGCATCACAGCTCACAGTAACTTCCAATTCCTGGGCTCAAGCGAGTCTCCTGCCTCCGCCTCCCAAGTAGCTGGGACTACAGGCGCCCACCACAATGCCCGGCCATTTTTTGGTTGCAGCCGTCATTGTTGTTTGACGGGCCCGGGCTGGATTCAAACCCACCAGCTCAGGTGTACGTGGCTGGAGCCTTAGCCTGTTGAGCCATAGGCGCCGAGCCGCCAATCACATTTTAAATTCTATGAACCATAAACATTCTGAAAAGTATTTGAGACAAACTTACCTTAAAATTGTTATGTTAACAGTGAATCTCTATTATAACAGAGTTTTTGTTTTGTTTTGTTTTTTTTGAGACAGAGTCTGACTATGTTGCCCTCAGTAGAGTGTCATGGCGTCCCAGCTCACAACAACCTCAAACTCTTTGGCTTAGCAATTATCTTGCCTCAGCCTCCTGAGTAGCTGGGACTACAGGCACCTGCCACAATGCTCAGCTTTTTTTATTACTGTTGTCATTGTTGTTTTTTAGCTGGCCCAGGCTGAGTTCGAAACTGCCACCCTTGGTGTATGTGGCTGGCACTGTAACCGCTGTGCTATGGGTGCCGAGCCTATAATAGAGATTTTTGAGAAAAATCATTTACTCCTTCTTGTTTTGTAAATGATAACTAACACTTCGACTGCACTTACCCTGGGATAACATACTATTTATCTTTCATATAGTATTATAAACTATCTCAAGGTAGGAACATCCTAAGTACTCCACAAATAGCAAGAAGCCTGCTGGTATCCTGAGAAATCAGCAAAATGGCTCAGTGCCTGTAGCACAGTGGTTACAGCGCCGGCCACATACACTGAAGTTGGCGGGTTCAAACCTGGCCTGGGCCAGCTAAACAACAATGACAACTACAACAAAAAATAGCCAGGTGTCATGGCGGGCACCTGTAGTCCCAGCTACTTGGGAGGCTTAGGCAAGAGAATAGCTTAAGCCCAAGAGTTTGAGGTTGCTGTGAGCTGTGATGGCACAGCACTCCACCAAGGGCGACATAGTGAGACTGTCCCCTCAAAACAAAAAAAAAAAAGAAGAAAGAAATTGGCAAAGTATTAATATGAATGATCCACACTTAACAGGCTCCCTAGACGCCCACCTTCTCGGACTAAGTCCTCTGCAGTGTTAACTCCATGTTCTATGAGCTTCTGACAATCATCCAGTGGTTTAATGGTCTCCTGTTCAATGACATCAACCTCCTGCAAAAGGGTCACCAATCGCTCATCCAGGAGTTTCCCAAGGGTTCCTTTTAAATCATTAAAATGCTGTTTGAGAACATCCCTTGTCTGTGATGCACTGTCTTTGATCTGAAAAGAAATAATATAAAAACTCGAAATCAGAATCTCAAAAAAGGACTAATCTATAGGTATCATTCATAATAATTCAAAGGTATAACAGAATTATCTTCTATTCACTTAAAATAATTTTAAATTAAAATTACATTTATTTAAGGTGAACAGCATGTTTTGATACACATATACATAGTGAACTGATTATTACAATCAAGCTAATTAACAAGTACATCTATTCATATCGTTACCTTAATACGTGTATGTGGCAAAACACTTAAGATTAATCTTAAATTTCAAGTATACAATATAATATTATTCACTACAGTCCCAATCCTGTACCTTAGATCTCTATAATTTATTCAATGTATGTAAATGAAACTTTGTACCCTTTGACTAACATCTCTCCATCTCCTACCCCCATCCCCTAACCACTTAGCTTCTATGGATTCAACCTTTTTTTTTTATTCAGAGACAGAGTAAGACTCTGTCACCCAGGCTGGAGGGTAGTGGCATTATCATTGCTGACTACAGTCTCAAATTCCTAGGCTCAAGCAGTACCCTGCCTCAGCCTCCCAAGTAGCTAGGACTATAGGTACAAACCACCACATCCAGCTAATTAAAAATATATATTTTTTGTAGAGATGAGGGACTCACTATGTTGCCCAGGCTGATCTTGAACTCCTGGGTCAAGGGATATTCCTACCTTAGCCAAAGTGCTGGGATTACAGGCCCAAGCCACCACTGCAGCACACCTGAATGTAATGTTTTTGGATTTCACATTTACTAGCTTCTCTCACTTAGCATAATGTCCTCCAGGTTCATCCATGTTGTCACACATGGCAGAATTTCCTTCTTTTTAAAAGCTGAATAATACATATAAACCCTCCATTCACGGATAAATCAAATGTGATTCATTTGTACAAATGGGCAGAACTCCATCAACTGGCCTGTGGGTCAGAGAGAATGGGCTCAAATTCTGGTTCCATAATTTACAAACTACGTGAATCTTTTTTTTTTTTTAGAGACAGAGTCTCACTTTTTTGCTGTGGCGTCACAGCTCACAGCAATCTCCAACTCCTGGGCTTAGGCGATTCTCTTGCCTCAGCCTCCCAAGTAGCTAGGACTACAGGCGCCAGCCACAATGCCTGGCTACTTTTTTGTTGCAATTTGACCGGGGCCAGGTTTGAACCCACCACCCTTGGAATATGGGGCCGGCACCTTACCCACTGAGCCACAGTTGCCACCCCTATGTGAATCTTTTTTTTGGAGACATAATCTCACTTTGTCGCCGCTGGTAGCATGCTGTGACATCACAGCTCACAGCAACCTCCAGTTCTTGGGCTTCAGCGATTCTCTTGCCTCAGCTTCCTAAGTAGCTGGGACTATAGGTACCTGCCACTATGCCTGGCCTTTTTTTTTTTGGTTGCAGTTGTCACTGTTGTTTGGTAGGCCCAGGCTGGATTCGAGTCTGCCAGCTCCGCTGTATATGGCCGGCACCCTTAGCCCCTAAGCTACAGGCACTGAGCCAACTATATGAATCTTAACCAAAATAATTTGGTTAAGTTAATTAAGTACTTCATGCCTCAATTTCTTTATTTATCAAGTGAGAATAAAAATGATTACTTCATGAAGCTGCTATAAGGATTAATTAAAATAACCTATGTATTACACTAAGTAAAATAACTGGCAAATAACTGTTCTCAATAAATAAATATTAGAAATTATTATTATTGGCCAGGCATGGTGGCTCATGTCTGTAATCCTAGCACTCTGGGAGGCTGAGGCAGGTGGACTGCTTGAGCTCAGGAGTTCAAGACCAGCCTGAGCAAGAGTGAGACCCACCTCTACCAAAAATAGAAAAAACAGCCACGCATTGTGGCAGGTGCCTATAGTCCTAGCTATTCAGGAGGCTGAGGCAAGAAGATCACTTGAGCCCAAGAGTTTGAGGTTGCTATGAGCTATGACACCATGGCACTCTACCCAGGGCGACAGAGTGAGACTCTTGTCTCAAAATAAATAAATAAATACAAATACATACTTTGTAGGTGGTAGCATCACAGTTTCATATGACATATATTTACTACCCTAGCTCTTTTGCTAACTTTCTCTTAGCAAGAGTTTGAAGTACAAGACAAATGCAACAAGAAAGAACATAACATGAATAAAGGACAATATTTCAACAGCTAACAGAAATCTAGAAAGCTTTCTATTCATTCTCCGATATTAAATTAGAAAAGCAGAGGGGCGGCACCTGTGGCTCAGTGGGTAGGGTGCTGGCCCCATATACCTGAGGGTGGCAGGTTCGAACCTGGCCCCGGCCAAACTGCAACAAAAAATAGCAGGCATTGTGGCAGGTGCCTATAGTCCTAGCTACTCGGGAGGCTGAGGCAAGAGAATCATCTAAACCTAGGAGTTGGAGGCTACTGTGAGCTGTAACGCCACCTCACTCTACCTAGGGCGATAAAGTGAGACTCTGTCTCTAAAAAAAATAAAACCGAATAGAATATTGTTTTCCAGCCAGGTGAGATGGCTCATACCTGTAATCCTAGTACTTTGGGAGGCTGAAGCCAGTGGATTCCTCCAGTTCAAGAGTTCGAAACCAGCCTAAGCAAGAGTAAGATCCCATCTCTACGAAAAATAGAAAAACCTAGGTAGGTGTTGTGGTGGGTACCTATAGTCCTAGCTACTTGGGTGGCTGAGGCAAGAGGATCACTTGAGCCAATGAGTTTGAGGTTTCTCTGAGCTAGGACACTATGGCACTCTACCCAGGGCAACAGAGTAAGAACATAACATGTTCTACTGTTTAAAAACAAAAAAAATAGGGCAGCGCCCGTAGCTCAGTGAGTAGGGCACTGGCCATATGCACTAAGGCTGGTGGATTTGAACCCAGCCCAGGCCTGCTAAACGACGACAACTACAACAAAAAAATAGCCGGGCATTGTGGTGGGCGCCTATAATCCCAGCAATTTGGGAGGCTGAGGCAAGAGAATTGCTTGAGCCCAAGAATTTGAGATTACTTTGAGCAGTGACGCCATGGCACTCTACCAAGGGCGACATAGTGAGACTCTGTCTCAAAAAAAAAAAGAAAGAAAAACTGAGACAAGAAGATCACTTGAGCCCAAGTTGGAGGTTGCTATGGGCTATGACACCATGGCACTCTACCTAGAGTGACAGCTTGAGACTCTTGTCTCAAAAAAAAAAAAAGGCTTGGTGCCTGTAGCTCAGTGGCTAGGGCACCAGCCACATACACAGGAGCTGGTGGGTTCAAATCCAGCAACATAGTGAGACTGTCTCAAAAAAAAAAAAAAAAAAAAAAAAAAAATAGAAAAACCAAGGCAAGAAGATCACTTGAGCCCAAGTTGGAGGTTGCTGTGAGCTATGACGCCATGGCACTCTACCAAGGATGACATAGTGAGACTCTGTCTCAAAAAAAAAAAGAAAGAAAAACCGAGACAAGAAGATCACTTGAGCCCAAGTTGGAGGTTGCTGTGAACTATGCTGCCACAGCACTCTACCTAGAGTGACAGCTTGAGACACTGTCTCAAAAAAAAAAAAAGGCTTGGTGCCTGTAGCTCAGCAGCTAGGGCACCAGCCACATACACAGGATCTGGTGGGTTCAAACCCGGCCCGGGCCTGCTGAACAACAATGACAACTACAACCAAAAAAAAAAAAAAAAATAGCCAGGTATTGTGGTGGGCACCTGTAGTTCCAGCAACTTGGGAGGCTGAGTCAAGAAAATTGCTTAAGCTCAAGAGCTTGAGGTTGCTATGAGCTATGACACCACAGCACTCCACCGAGGGTGACATAGTAAGACTCTGTCTCAAAAAAAAAAATTAAATTAAATTAAAAAAAAAAAGACAACTATTTTAAATTGCACATGAATTTTATGGCCACCCTATATATTGTTATCCAGCGATGTTCCCAACCATGTTTATAAAAAATAAAAGATGCCCATGCCTAAGTACTAACACAGAAAAAAAGAGCAGTCTGATTTGCTAGGTAGTCAAATCATAGAAACAATTTTCTGTCCTTCTAACAATAATTCTAACTACAATATTTGTGCAGTTAGAGAAAACAATTCCTTAAATCATAAAGAAAATGAGAAATTCTAATTTTACCAATCTCTAAAGTCATCGGAGAACTTCCATGAAATAAATCCAAGTCTAAGTTAAAAAAAAAAAAAAAAGGAAAGTTGGGCAGTGCTGTAGCTCAGTTGGGTAGGGCGCCAGCCACATACACCAAGGCTGGCAGGTTCAAACCCAGACTGGGCCAGCTAAACAAATAATGACAACTGCAACAAAAAAATAGCCAAGGGGTGGTGCCTGTGGCTCAAAGAAGTAGGGTGCTGGCCCCATACGCCAGAGGTGGCCAGTTCAAACCCAGCCCCGGCCAAAAATTGCAAAAAAAAAAAAAAAAAATAGCCAAGGCACTGCCTGTGGCTCATCGAGTAGGGCGCCAGCCCCATATACCAAAGGTGGTGGGTTCAAGCCCGGCCTTGGCCGAACTGCAAAACAGAAAAATAGCCGGGCATTGTGGCGGGCGCCTGTAGTCCCAGCTACTCTGGAGGCTGAGGCAAGGGAATCACATAAGCCCAAGAGTTAGAGGTTGCTGTGAGCTGTGACATCACAGCACTCTAGGCACTCTACCCAGGGTGACAGCATCAGACTCTGCCTCAAAAAAAAAAAAAAGGAAAGGAAAGAGAGAAAGGCCGTAAACCTAAAATGTACTTGATTTGGTTTACCACTCAAATTGGGCCCTCATTTACATAGCAACTTGAAAATCAATGCTATTGAATAGAAATAAAGTTAATTTAATCTGTGTAGGATTAGTTAAAAAGGAAAAAAAGTCAGAAATTAATTATGTTTTTTTAAAAGAACTTTTAAAAAGAACTTGGAAAAAAAATAAATAAAAAGAACTGGAGACTATGGTGGCGCCATAGCTCAGTGGGTAGGGCGCCAGCCACATACACCAAAGGCTGGTGGGTTGGATCCCAGCCCAGGCCTGCCAAACAACAATGAAACTACAACAAAAAAATAGTCAGGTGTTGTGTGGGTGCCTGTAGTCCCAGCTACTTGGGAGGCTGATGCAAGAGAATCGCTTAAGCCCAAGAGTTGGCGGTTGCTGTGAGCTGTGATGCCACGGCACTCTACCTAGAGCAATGTAATGAGATTCTATCTCAAAAAAACAAAAAAACAAAAAAAACTGGAGGCTATTGTGGTGGCTCAATGGGAGGCCGAGGGAGGAGCATCATTTGAACTCAGGAGTTCAAGACCAGCCTAGGCAAAAGCAAGACCCCATTTCTATTAAAAATAGAAAAACTAACCTGGTGTTGTTGGTGTGGGCAACTCAGAAGGCTGAAGCAGGAGTATTGCTTAAGCCCAGAAATTTGAGGTTGCTGTGAGTTGACACCATAGCACTCTAGCCTGGGCTACAGAGTGAGATTCTGTCTCAAAAAAAAGGGGGGGGAGGGCGGCACCTGTGGCATAGCGGGTAGGGCACTGGCCCTGAGGGTGGCGGGTTCAAACCCAGCCCCGGCCAAACTGCAACAACAACAAAAAAAAATAGTCAGGCATTATGGCAGGCACCTGTAGTCCCAGCTCCTTGGGAGGCTGAGGCAAGAGAATCACCTAGGTCCAGGAGTTGGAGGTTGCTGTGAGCTGTGATTCTACAGGACTCTACCGAGGGCGATAAAGTGAGACTGTCTCTACAAAAAAAAAGAAAAAATGTGGGAGAGGGACCGGAAAGAGAGTACCTCATCTCTACTAAAAATACAAAAATATTTTAATACATAACTTGAGACATTGTTTGAAATGCAGAACCTCAGCCCCCACCTAGAACCTAGAACTACTGAATTAGAAGCTGGTTTGTTGTTGCTTTTGTTTTGGAGACAGAGTGTCACTCTTCTGCCCTGAGTAGAGTGCAGCAGAGTTATCACAGCTCACACAGTCAACTTCTGGGTTCAAGTGTTCTTCGTGCCTCAGTGTCCCAAGGGCTCCTGGCTAATTTTTTCTATTTTTAGTAGAAACAGTGATCTCACTCTTGCTCGCATTGATCTCAAACTCCTGAGTTCAAGTAATATGCCCACCTCAGCCTCCCAGATTGCTAGGATCACAGGGATGAGCCACCTCACCCAGCCAGAAACTGTATTTTTAAAAGACCCTTAGGTGATTCGTACACACGTTACAGATACCAGAGTTAATGAAGAAGACATTATGTCAGAGCACTGTAATACAATTTGAACCTCGACCATCAAGAGGAAATTCTGCAGTTGTGCACTATACCCCCAAAGTCCTATCTCATTCTTTAACGGATACAGCATACACAGGAAGTATATTGGTTAGATAAAGTCAATTTCCTCTTTAGAAAGAATTCAAAAGCTCCTTTAGCAGTTAGAGTCTATGGTTTGTTTTTGTTTCAGAACCTCAGAAAAAAAAGGAAGTATGTGAACATAAAACTGTGAGAGAGCTAGAGAAGAGAGAATCCATTTTCAAACCCACCTCCTGTGCTCTTATTGTAAATCTGGTCCCTTTTGTTCGTAGAATCCCAAACATTGCCATTTCAAACCCTGATACTACCTTGGCATAGACAATATCTTCTCCCGGAAATAGTTCACAATTTATACCCAATGTAAAGCCCAGTCACTTTTAATCCAATCATGTAACTAATCAAGTTCATTTACTTGGCCTTATGAAACCAGTTAATTGTTGCTGAGTGAACTTTTTCCCATTTGTATGGTGTGTGTACCAATGGTCTGATGTGTTTACTGTTAGTGCAATAAATCTTCACAATGAGAGTGAGTCTGTTTCTACTGGTTACAGTTGAAAAAAATAAAGGTGAAAGAAGGCTTCGTATTGCCTAAAAGACTTGACTCTAAAGACTACGCTCTTTCAGCATATCAAGCTTTTTAGTAATAAACAATCACTTGTTAAAGAGTCCACAGAGGCCTAGCGCAGTGGCTCACTCCTATAATCCGGGCACTAGCACTCTAGGAAGCTGAGGCAGGTAGATTGCTTGAGCTCCGGAGTTCAAGACCAGCCTGAGCAACAGTGAGACCTCATCTCTACTAAAATACAAAAACCAGCCAGGGATAGTGGTGCACCCTTATAGTCCTAGCTACTCAGGTGGCTGAGCCAAGAGGACTGCTTAAGCCCAAGAGTTTGAGGTTGCTGTGAGCCTTGACACCACTGCACTCTACCGAGGGTAACAAAGTGAGACTCTGTCTCAAAACAAAATAAAATAAAATAAATAAAAAATAAAGAGTTCCCAGATAAATCTGTAAATCATGTTTGGTTAAAGATCCTGCCTGCTATACATAACATTGTTTTTCTTGCCCCTGTGTAAAGAATTGTATGCATATAACCAATCAGCTTCAAACGCTACCTAACCATCGAGAGAAAAAACAACTGTGGTGGTTTGTAACAAAGTAGATTTAAGAAGAATACAATTAACAGTCAAGTCAAAGTCTCAAAAAGAAAACTGTAATATATGGTTTTTGTTGATTAATAATATTCTGAACAAATTTTCCACTAGAACCTCTAGTGCAACAGACCAATAAAACTTACAAAGTTTCCACTACAGCTGAGTTTAATCCCAAAGCAACTGTTTTTAAAAAGTTTTAACATGATGAGCTCACAAAATGCCAAAAATTCATCAAGTTTGCACTTTAATACCAAGCCGCCCAAAAGCCTAGGGAATATTTACTTCACAATTCTCCAAAACAACAATGACTACTATATTTTCCTCCAGAGTTTTGCTACTAAAAAGGCATAAAACCTATACAGAACCTGATATAAGATACCTCTAGTCTTATGGCAATCCATAGTTGCTATATTAATATTGTATGTCAGGAAATTAAGTAACTACAATCTCCACTATCTTCCCTCAAAAATGTATTTCTATGACTTTTTCTTTTTTTTAGAGACAGAGTCTCACTTTGTTGCCCTCGGTGGAGTGCCGTAGTGTCAAAGCTCACGGCAACCTCCAACTCCTAGGCTTAGGTGATTCTCCTGACTCAGCCTCCCAAGTAGCTGGGACTACAGGCTCCTGCCACAATGCTCAGCTATTTTTTTGTTGCAGTTCGTTTGGGGCCGGGTTTGAACCCACCACCCTAGGTATATGGGGCCGGCGCCCTACCCACTGAGCCACAGGCACTGCCTGTATTTCTATGACTTTATAGAAGAAGAATTTTTACCCTTCAAGTTTAATATATGAATTTATTATCCGAGCAGCGCCTGTGGCTCAGTGGGTAGAGCGCCAGCCCCATATACTAAGGGTGGCAGGTTCAAACCCGGCCCCGGCCAAACTGCAACAACAACAACAACAATAGCCGGGCGTCGTGGTGGGCACCTGTAGTCCCAGCTCCTTGGGAGGCTGAGGCAAGAGAATTGCCTAAGCGCAGGAGTTGGAGGTTGCTGTGAGTTGTGTGATTCCACGGCACTCTACCAAGGGCAATAAAGTGAGATTCTGTCGCTACAAAAAAATAAATAAATAAAAAATAATGACAATAACAATGTAGCAGCAGCTATCATCTACTGCAGTAGTCCCCAACCTTTTTGGCACCAGGGACTGGTTGTCATGGAAGACCAATCCAACAGGAGGTGGAGCTCAGGCAATAAAGCAAGTGATGGGAAAGGACCAGTTTCAAGACAGATAATTTTTCTACAGATTACATGGGTGATGGGGGTAGGGGTGATCTGCCAGGGGGTGGAGCTCAGGCAGTGATGCAAGGGATAGGAAGTGGCTGTAAATACAGATGAACCTTCACTGGCTGGCAGGCCTGCTCACCTCCTGGTGTGTGTAGCTTGGTTCCTAACAGGCCACTTATTGGTCTGCAGTCAGGTATCGCAAATCTACTGAACACCTACTCACCCCCATGGTCTCATTTAAATGCTATAACACCATAACCCTGTGAAGAAAGTATTGGTAACATATGAGAGTAAGAGAGATGAACCTGCCCACATCACAAAGTTAGTAAAGTAGCAGAGAATTTGAATTCAGTCTGACTCAAGCATGGACTTGTAAGCACAGCTACATTTTCTCTTGTTTCTCTATACACATAGTTAGGTTTTTTCTTTTCTTAATACTTACTTGAATACTTTCAAAAACAAAAAGTATATCCTCTGATTTGGTAGTCTGTTATATTAGTGACCCCCAATTGAACCAGGAACTTATACCTCCTGGGGCTCATGCTCTTAAACGATCTTGTGCAGTCCTCTCCCCTAGAATCTGGGCTGGACCTGTGGCTAGCTATGCAGGCGTATGTGCACAGCAACAGAGTGAATGGATGCTGTGCCAGTGCCAGGACTCAGTTTCAGAAAGCCTGTCAAACTCCTGCTTTGAGAGGCCCTAAGCCACCATGAAAGAAGTATGGCTATCTTGCTGGAGAGGACAAGTAGGAGGAAAGAGGAAAGAAGAAAGAAAAGAGGAAAGGGGAAAGAGACAGCGTGAGGGAGGGAGGTAGAGAGGAAGGAATAGAGGGAAGAAAAGAACGTTAGGTATGCCAACGTTCCAATAGAGTCCTGCTAACACTAAGTTGCTAAACACATAAGCAAATGCTCTGTCTTAGATGTTCCAGCTTCAGCTGCCATTTGACTGCACTCACAAAAGTGCTGCCAAGCAAATCAGGAGAACTGCCTAACTGAGCCCTGGTCAACCTCCAGAATTGTAAGAAAATAAAAAGGTTGTTTTTCAAGCTATTAAAAAAGCCATTTAAGCCATTTGGCATAGTTTAATATGCAGCAATAGATAAGCAAACCATATAAAAAAATAAATCTTTAATTCTTGATTATCTGTATTAATGAATAGACTGTACATAATCAAGACCACAATCTAAAAAGAATGCCTACAAAATTACATCCACAATATGAATAAAGGCACTGATTCAACATTTATTAAGGTCAGTATGTGCCAGGAATTGAGGTTATAAAGGCATGGGCCTGACCTAAAAAACTTTCTATCTGGTAATGGAGATGGCATGCACAAGTAACTATAATAAAATGTATTAGGCTATTACATAAGTAGGGCAGCCACAAACTGTCATCAGAGCTTTAAAAGGGCATTTTGCTGGGAAACAGAGTAGGAGACATTTAAAGAATAAGTTGCCAGTTGGAGAAACAGAGGATGCTACCTTGAATAATGATAATATCTAGTGGTATTATTATTCTGGCTAATATTAATTAAAACTTTCCTAAGTCTTGGGCATTGTGATAAGTATTTTAAATATGATTCTCATTTTAATTCCCATACTAGCCTACAAATAAGAAAACCTGACGATCAGCTCAGTGCCCATAGCTCAGTGGTTAGGGGGCCGACTACACCGAAGCAGGCGGGTTCGAACCGGGCCTGCTAAACAACAATAACAACTGTGTTTTGGCAGGCACCTATAGTCCCAGCTACTTGGGAGGCTGAGGCAAAAGAATCAGTTAAGCCCAAGAGTTTGAGGTTGCTGTGAGCTATGATGTCACAGCACTCCACCAAGGGTGACATAGTGAGACTCTATCTTTTTTTAAAGAAAAAAAGAAAATTGATGATCAAAACAGTTTACTTTCTCAAGATCTGATGACTAATACAGGCAAGTAAAATAACTGCAAATATGAGTGATTCATGATAGCCCTTAATAATAAAAGGCTATCCTACATTTGTTCGGCTTTTTGATTATAAATTAGTCATACTG
>CAUYRH010132593.1:0-17099 GCA_963574655.1 Perodicticus potto
CATTAAAGCACTAACATCATATTTTGAAGAGCTGAAAAAAATAGTACTTCATTTTGTGTGGAACCAGGAAAAAAACCAGTATACATAATAATAGTAATAAATACAAAGCTGGAGGCATCCTTGTACAGCCTTCAGGCTATATTACAAGTCCACAGAAATCAAAACAACATAATATTGGGACAAAAATAGAGACATAAACATATGGAACAGAATAGAAAACCAAGAGGCATGAAACTTATTAAATGCAGAATATAAATGTCTTCATATAGTGATTAAAAGGCCATGAAGGCTATGTTAAACAGTTCAATGAAAATATTTCGGATTGTATATGAAGTCAGCACATTGTGCCCCATGATTACACTCATGTACATAATTATGATTTAATAAAAAAAAAAAAAGAAAACCAAGAGTCAAAACCAGCCTCTACGTGCCATCTGATCTTTGATAAACCGAACAAAAACATACAGTGGGGGAAAAGAATCCCTATTCAACATATAGTGCTTGGTGCTTGGTGAACTGGATAACCACATGTAAAGGACTGCAACTTGACTCACACCTTTCACCTCTTACAAAAAATTGACTCAAGATGGATAAAAGACTTAAATCTAAGACACAAAACTTTAATAATATTGGAAGAAAGTGTGGAGAAAACCCTTGAAGATGTTGGACTGGGGAAAGATTTTATGACAAAGACTTCAGCAGCCATGCAAAAATGATGAAAATTAATAATTAGGATTTAATTAAGCTGCTTCTGTACAATTAACAACACAACAAATAAAGCAAAAAGACAACCTTCAGAATGGGAAAAGGTATTTGCAGAGTATCAATCTGACAAAGGGTTGATAACTAGAATCTACAGACAACTCAAATTAATCAACAAGAAAAGAGAAAACAATCCCAACTACCACTGGGCAAAAGATATGAACTGAACCTTCTCTGATGTAGACAGAAGAATGACTAACAAACATTAGAAAAAATGTTCATCTTTCCTGGTCATCAAAGAAATGTTAATCAAAACTATCTTGAGATATCACCTATACCCAGTGAGAATAGCCCACATCACAGTCTCAAAACTCCATATGGTGTCAAGGATGTGGGCAGAAGGGAACACTTTTACACTGCTGGTGGGACTGCAAATTAATGCAACTGTTTTGGGAGGAAGTATGGAGAATCCTCAAAGCTCAAAGTTTGGAAAATCCTCAAAGAATCCTCAAAGAACTCATATTGGTCCTGCAATCCCATTACTAGGCATCTACCCAGAAAACAAAAATCATTTTATCATAAGAACATGTGCACCAGACTGTTCATCACAGCTCAATTTATATCACCAAAATGTGGAAACAACCTAAATTCCCACCAACCAAGGAACAGATTAACAAGCTGTGGTATACGTATATCACGGAAAACTATGAAGTCACTAAAAAAGAATAGAGATTTTACGATTTTTATATTAAGCTGGACTGAGTTGAAACCCATTCTTCTTAGTAAAGCATTACAAGAATGGAGAAGCTAGAATCCAAAGTACTCAATTCTAATATGAAGCCAGTGGATGATTTAATACAAGGTAGGGGATAGGGGAAAGAGGGAGCAGTGGATAGAGGGGAAGAGAGAGGGGATGGGGGTCATGGTGTATGGCACCCCTCTTGGGGTTGGGACACAATTATAAGAAGAACTTTACCTAACAAATGCAATCAGTGTAACCTAATTCTTTATATCCTCAATGAATTCCAAACAATAAAAAAAGAAACAAAAAACCCCAAGAATTTACAAGCACTATTATAATCACAATATAATAATTAAAGTAGCATTTTATCCAAAAAATACAATAAGATGTGTTTTTTTCAGTTAATCTATTTATTTATTTATTTATTTATTTGAGACAAAGTCTTACTCTGTCGTCCTGGGTAAAGAGCAGTGTTGGCATAGCTCATAGAAAACTCAAACTCCTGAGCTCAAGCTATCCTCTTGCCTCAGCTTCACAAGTAGCTGGGACTACAGGTGCCTAGCACCTGGCTAGTTTTTCTATTTTTAGTAGAGTTAGGGTATCACTCCTGTCATGCTGGTCTAGAACTCCTGAGCTCTAGCCTCCCACAGTGGTAAGATTACATACATGAGCCACTGCACCCTGTCTCTTTTCTTAATTAAATGAAATTTGTGTTATATAAATAGCTTATCCCCCAGCATGACGAAGCCTTCAGCTGGTGGGTGTTTATCTCTGAGGAAGGCAGCTAGGCCCACGTAATCACCTGTATCCTGTGAGCCTGGGTGACCTGTTAGAGAAGTTGGCATGCAGACCTACCCTATGTGATGTATTAACTAGCAAAGGGAGGCAGCAGGGTGATGTGGCTGCCTCGTTCCTTCCCTAAAATATCTAAAAGGCTCTGTCAGTCTATTAATATCTGCATTAGTGTGTTTTCTTTTCTTTTTTTTTTTCTTATTTTGTTGTTGCAGTTTGGCCAGGGCTGGGTTTGAACTCGCCACCCTAAGTATATGGGGCCAGCACCCTACTCACTGAGCCACAGGCATGACCCTGCATTAGTGTGTTTTCTATTGCTCATAATAGAACAGCTGAAACGGGGTAATTCATTTTTCAAAAGCAATTTACTTCTTACAGCTATGAAGAGTGAGAAGTACCAGGTCAAGGTGTGGCATTAGGAGAGAGTCTTCTTGCTGGTGGGGACTCAGAAGATTCTGGAGGAAGCACAGGGTATCACATGGTGAAGAGGCTAAACGTGTTAGCTAAAGTCTCCCTCTTTTTATAAAAGCATCTATTCCACTTCCTCGTTAACTTATAAATCATTAATCCATGAATTCATTCAATCACCTCTTAAAAATTTTGCTCTCAATACTACCGCATGGGAAATTAAGTTTCAACATGAGTTTTGGAGAAGACATAAAAACCAAAGCATTTCACCCCTGGCCCACCAAAACTCATGCCCTTCTCACATATAAATACATTCATACCATCTCCTTAGCCCCAGAGTCTTAACTCATTTCAGCTCCAAATCAAAAGTTCAGTGTTTCATCTGGAGCCTGTGAAATGAAAACAAGTTATCTACTTCTAAGATACAATGGTGGAGCAAGCATTGGGTACACATTTCCATTACAAAGGGGGAGAAATAGGCAAGAATAAACAGATAACATCTCAAGCAAGTCTAAACCCCAAGAGAAGAAACAGTTGGGTCTTAAGACTCCAGAATAGTCTCCTTTGATATTATGCCTGGCATCCTTTTCACACTAGTGTAGAGTGTTGGCCCCCAATGGCTGGGCCAGCCCCCCTTCTCCACCCTGGCTTGGCTGGACTCAGCCCACACAGCTCTCCCATGTTGCTAGCTCTATCATTCTGGGGTCTTTTTGGTGGTCCCACTTTCACAACTGCACAAACTTTGCCCTAGTGGGAGCTCCCTGCCGTGGCCGTGCCCCTGTCACAAGTCTCTACCTGGGCACCCCAGCTTTTGACAATATCCTTTGAAGTATGGGTGGAAACTACAGAAGTTTTGCTTCCTGGAGTTTGTGGAATTAGAACCAGGTTGATGACACCAAGGATTATGATTGTATCTTTTACAGTAGTGGCACAAGCTACACCAGGGTCCACTAGAGCCATGGTTAGGGTGGCTAAAGATCTCTGTGCCAGGGTGTGGGGAGCAGAGTCCTAAAGAAGTCTTGGGCAGAGACTCTGTAGAGAGCACCTGAGCCTATACTTTGAAACAATTGTGATCTCCCAGGCCTCTGAGCTTATGATAGAAGGGGCAGTTTCAAAGATATATGAAATATCTTTAGAGTCTTTCTTCCACTGTCTTCAGAAATAGCACCTGGCTCCCTCTTGTGTATGCTAATCTTTTTTGCATAGGTTGCTTTGATAAACCCTTGATTTCTTCTCCTGAAAAACTTTTCTCATTCTTTATGTGGTCAGGCTGAGAATTTTCCAAATCTTTCTCTTTTGCTTCCCTCTTACTTATAAATTCTGTTTTTGAATTATTCTTTTGCTCCTGGACCTCAGTGTAAGCATCCAAAAGTAACCATGCTGTTTCTCTGACATTTTGCTTATAATTTTCTTTTTCTGGATGCCCTAGTTCATCACTGTCAAATTTGGCCTTCTAAAAAAGCCCTCACGCACAATGCAGGCCCACCAAATGCTTTGCCAATTTGTAAAGAGGGTAGCTTTTACTCCAATTTGCAATATTTTGCCTCAGTTCCATCTAAAAGCTCACCAGAACAGCTTTTACTGTGCATACTTTTATCAGCATTCTGGTCATGACCATTTAACCCATCTCTAAGAGGTTTCCAGCTTTCTCTAATTTTCTTGTCTTCTCAGTCCCCATCAAAATCTAGGCTTTTTCTGGGTTGTTCTTCCATTTCTTTTCAGCCTCTTCCCATTACTCAGTTCAAAAGCACTTTCACATTTTAAAGTATTCCTTATCAGAAATACCACGTTCTTAATACTGATTTTTCTGTTGTTTATCACAGAATACCTAAAACTGGGTAATTTACTAAAAAAGTTAGTTTTTACAACTGCGGAGGCTGAGGGGTGTCAAGCTGAGGAAATGCATCTGGTGAGACTCTTCTTACTCATGGTTACTCTCTGAAGAGTTCCAGGATAGCACAGGGTATCTCCGGATGAGGGGCTGAGCATGTTGGCTCTAATATCTCTCTCTTCCTT
The DNA here is from genome assembly GCA_963574655.1 of Perodicticus potto. NCBI lineage: Eukaryota > Metazoa > Chordata > Mammalia > Primates > Lorisidae > Perodicticus > Perodicticus potto. Next base: position 4,661 of record CAUYRH010132593.1, read on the forward strand.
GTCTTATAAAGCCACCAGTTCCACTCCCGTGTTAACTCATTGATCCATTAACCTTTCAATCCATTGATCCAGGAGTAGAGGAATTTGTCCTGTGGTCAGAGCCTTCATGATGCAATTACCTCTTAAACATCTCACCTGTCACTACTACTACTATCCAGGGGATTAAATTCCAGCATGAATTTTGGAGGGGAAATTAAAATCATAGCAATATCTTAGTGGTAATGTTAGAAATAGGTTTAAAAATGTGGGCCACTTCTCAGTGGATTGGTGACTACTGCCAGAGCTGTATGTTTGTGGGGAGGGCACTTAATGTGGATAGAGGGCTTCTGCAAACCTTTCAGGCTTAGCCCCCAAAATAGGTTGTTTAATTGGCTGTATTAATCATAGGTGTCAAGTACAGGGCCTCTGATATTAGTACTATCAACCTTCACAAGCCCTGTGAACTTGGGCAACTCACTTGACATTCTCTAGCCCCCAATTTCCTAAAAATAGCTTACATTACAAGGTTGCTGGAAAGATTCAGTAAGACAATGCATAGAACACCATAGTGTCTGCTTGTTGTTCAATATGCATACTTTTTTCTATGTTGACTTGATCTATTTATTTTTAAATGGTTTTCTATATCTAGTAGTTCCTCCTCCCCAATCCATAGGGGATATGTTCCAAGACACACAGCAAGTGCCTGAAACCTCATATAATAGCAAACCCTATGTGCTGTTTGTTTTTCCTATATATGCACACTTGTGATAAAGATTAGTTTATAAATTAGGCACAGTAAAAGATAATAAATAACTAACAATACTAATAATACAATATACCGATTATAGCAATATACTATGTTATTTGATCTCTCTCACTCTCTCAAAATATTTATTCTACTGTCCTCATATATTTTCAGACCTTGGTTGACCACAGGTAACTGAAACCAGGAAAAGTAAAACTATAGCTGGGGGAGGACAACTGTAAATTATTGGCACCTTAACCATATTTTAAATGTTTACTTCCAAGGTTGGCATAAGATAATTGGGAAAAAATCCCTTTTTCCCTTAATGTTCAGAAATTTTTAAATATGGAGAATGTTACTAGATATGAGGACAAATAAATATAAATTCATGCCAACACATGCATGTGGAATTGATATTTCTAGACCTGTAACAACATAAGCTGGTGTATATAGGCAGTTAATAGCAGAATTCTAATGTGGTTAAATTATTTATAAAATACGAACAAACACACAGGTAATTTCAGATCTTTAAATAGAGACCCAGTTTTATACACACACTCCCCTCTGCATTGGACACAACATCTCAGCCATTCACACGAACAAGACAAAAAACAGAACATTCAGTTGTTTGGAAGTGGGATGAGTGTGACTTTAATAGAATTTTACCCATCACAAATGAGAGAAAATAGCTAAGTGGTATGAAAAAGAATTTTAAAAATATGGAATTTGGAGTTAGATCTAAATGTGAATCTCTGCTTTTTTCATTTTTGGCCATGGGACAGTGAGTATCCCTGGGACTTAGCTTCCCATTTGTAAAGTGAGACTGATAGTAAGTATCTTTCAGGATCCCAATGGGGGAATATAGCAACATATGTTAATCATTTGGCACAATGCCTGATACTCACTGGGTGTTTACAGAATGAAAAAATACAACTGTGTAGCTCTTAGGTACTAGAGCTTTTAGTAATTTTTTTATTTTTGTTTTTTGTAAACTTGAGAAATGATATAAGATATTATCATTCTTTGGAACAATCTTTTCACGCTAAAATTTCATTACCTATGCAAATCCGAGTCATTTTTTCCTACCTCTCATCATGATTAGTGCTATGGTAAGTCATTAATTACTGAATTAGCAAAAACAGCTGGTTTAAATCAAATCATCGATGGAAATTAAGGTGAGAAATAGCAATGTCAGAGCAGCATTGATTTGAACAACAGACAAACATGCCGTGTTTAACCTTCAAGCTCAGATCATACTGCTAGGAAATCTACCATTGATGCTAATTGCAAAGAGGAGAAAATCAAATAATCCATTTGCTGAGTGGGAAAAAAAATGGGTGAGACCCTCTTCAGATAAATTGTGTAACACAGTTTACAGTCTATGAAGCCAAAAGTGCAAGGTCTTTAAGAGGTGAACAATTACTCTAAAACAATAAAACTGGACAGCAGGTACCCAACAACCACAGAGCCTCTCCTGATCGCCAGGCTCTGTCCCTGTGTGCTCCCAGGATCTCTGCAAGCCTGATCTCCAGAGATGCTAGGGTAATGGCAGGCTTGTCATTTTATTGTCTATGGAGAAGAAAGGAATATTTTCATCTAGTTTATAGACATATAGAAGAAAGGCTAGCAGGCAAATAAATCTTAAATGATCAAAGATCTGGTCTATTTTTAATGTTGTGTCTCAAAGACCTCTATTCCTTCTTTCATTTACCCTTAGGTTGAAGAAGTTTTCTCCCCAAATTCTGATGTGACTGGACATAAATGACAATCATGTTGCATTTAGCAGCATGTTGGGAAAGTAGACAAAGTGGATAATAACATATGGAGAGGCTATTCTTAATGGCAATGCCCCAAGAACATGCCGATATGACAAGAAATAGGCAGTTGCCAGGTGAATTCAGGGCTCAGTGCCAGGGACAGATCATGGTGACTAGATCAATTGTTTAGATATATTCTCTGGAATTTTGGCTATGATATAGACTCCTGAATACAATGCTTGAATCCAGAGTACAAAGTCTGTGATGATTAATTTATGTGTCAACTTGATTAGACCATGGGGTATCCAGACATTCTGTCTTCATTATTCTGGCTGTATTTGTGAGGGTATTTCTGAAGGATAGTAACATTTTAATTAATGGACTAAATTAATGTGAGTAAAGCACATTGTCTTTCACAGTGTGATAGGACCTCATCTAGTCCGTGAGGGTTTGAATGGAACAAAAAGGCTGACCCTGCAAGGAGAGGGGGCTCCTTCTCCTTGACTGATCGAGCTAAGACACTGGTCTTTCCCTGCTTTCAGATTCAGATTAAGACATTAGCTTTTCCTGGATTTTTCAGCTGATGGCTTGTACCATTGGCTCTCTTGGTTCTCTGGCCATTGATCTCAAACTGAAACTTTATCATTGGCTCTCTCTGGGTCTTCATCTTGCTGACTGTAGATCTTGGGAACTGTGAGCCACTATATTCAGTCGGGAAAATTCCTTATTATAAAATCTCTGTGTATGTGGGTGTGTGTATCTTTATTAGTTCTGTTTCTCTGGACAGCCCAAATACAATGTGACTTCCAAAATTACCAATATAAGAGCCAATTCCAAAATGATACTATGATCCTTTTTTGCCACACCATTCTTTCTTCATACCATGATGGGTTATGCATATTCTATTTCATAATCTTCATAATTATTGCATAAAAGAGCTTTTTTTTTTTTTTTGAGACAGAGCCTCAAGGTGTCACCCTGGATAGAGTGCCGAAGCATCACAGCTCACGGCAACCTCTAATTCCTGGGCTCAAGCGAGTCACCTGCCTCCACCTCCCAAGTAGCTGGGACTACAGGCACCCGCCACAATGCCGGTTGCAGCCGTCATTGTTGTTTGGCAGGCCCGGGCTGGATTCAAACCTGCCAGCTCAGGTGTACGTGGCTGGCTCCTTAGCCCTTTGAGCCACAGGCGCTGAGCCCATAAAAGAGCTTTTATTGTAACTTGCAGTTTAGGAGACTAGAAATCAAGGAGTTACTTGCCCTGCCAGAACCACATAATTATTAAGCAACAGTTAAGATTCAAATCTTGGTTAGCAATTATATCTTGCTGCCTTAAACATTAATTGTTAGCCCAAAGATTGTTCTCTCCATTATCTTTCCTACTACATCTACCATTTCTTTTTTCTTTCAAAAAGGAAAAGTAATCAAGTTTGTAACTCTTCTTGACATTTTTTATTATAACTTTCAGAAATCCCTCCTCTCCCACTCCTTCCCCTAAGTATTTGCAACAGTACTGAGCTATGTAAATGATGCTGTCCGAGTGGACACTGTGGTATTTTACCCGTGTACTTGTTGAAGAAGGAAGGACTTATTTTCCTCACTGTGGAAAAGGCAGTTCTGACCAACAATGCTCAGTAGTCTTCACTGTTTAGAAATTGACTTGATGAGAATTGACTACCAATGATTGCCCTTTCTTCCCATGATAGCCTGTATATAATAACTGGTCCACATAAAGGCATAAGGGTTTGAGTCCTTCGTCTTAGCCCAGGACAATTCTGGACAATTCTGGCCAGCCTCAGAATTGTGAGTGGAATAAACTGAGTCCTTGATTGAGACTTCTCTTGTCCTCAATTCTTTTTGTTTCCAGTTGGCTTCCTTCCCTTCTATAGGTAGCCATCCCAAGAACATATTCTAGTGAGCCTTGTATACTGTAATTTCTATCTCAGAATCTGTTTCTCATGGAATTCAACTTACAAGAGTAATGGTTATACAAATTGGTTAAGCAGGATAAGCTATTATCATTGGGGGTCCCTAAGTTTAATGTCTGTATAGAATATGTATATTTGATGCAGGAATTGAGACTCTTGAAGGACCAGTATGCAAGGCAAGAAACACAGGAATATTTTCTTGTTGATAGACCTCTGTAGCAAGTGTTTGAAAATTAAGTAATTACTATTTCTACATACTCAGAATTCTCCTTTATGTTAAAATGTCTAATTTCCAAAATAATTCTGTAGAGTAGTTATAAATCTACTTATATTACAAAAAGACAGAGACTTGGGGGAAAGACACCTCTCTTAAGTTAGACATTGGTCATGTGAGTATTATAAGGTTGACCTTTCAACCCTCGCTTTTGAATTGTAAACAGATAATGAAAGGAGCAAATTCAGATATGTGTTCATCTTCCATAATAGGTTTTGGCCACTGTTTTGTGCCTCTGCATCCACAGTAAATATATGAACCAGGTGATGAAGAGGAAAATAAAGGTGGTAGAGAAAAATATCCATCCAAAAGGGCTTGAGATAAACAAGGAGTCCCTTTTGTTTATTTTCCAGAACAATTTACTGTAATCTCTTTAAGGTTGGAAAAAGATTTTTGTTTTATTTTGTTTATATCATTTTTTAAAAGTTCACTGAGGCAAAGCCTTGATTTCCAGGGCAATTCCGCACACTAAAAATATAAAAACTTTGGGATAGTGCATGTGTGTGTGTGTATGTGTGTGTATACGTGTGTGCAAATGCTTGTGCAGTTTGGCAAATGGCTCATACACTTGACAGAGTAGCACAGGTTTTGGTAAACATGGTAGGCAAGGTTAGAATCTGTTCTTAAACTCAATGCTATAGAAAAGAAGTCCCAATGCTACAGAAAAGTGTCTCATTTGCTGGGCGGCACCTGTGGCTCAAAGGAGTAGGGTGCCGACCCCATATGCCAGAGGTGGCAGGTTCAAACCCAGCCCCGGCCAAAAACTGCAAAAAAAAAAAGTGTCTCAGTTGCTCTATTGAAAATATGTACAGATTTCTAGAGAATGATTAATTCATAAACTTGAAATGGCATGAGTGAGAAGGATCTTCAGGAATGAGCAGGAGTTTTCCAAGTGAAGAACAAAGAGAAGGCCGTCTTAGAGGAAAAGAAAATAGCAAAAGATGCCTGGAAAGGAGACTGACTCTGGCTGTGAAATGCCATTTCTAATCCAAGGAGTTGAATTCTAGGTTGAATTCTAGGTTTTGGCTTCCTCAAAATAAATCCTCTTTCAGCCATCTCACCTAAGAGATGGCATGATCAGTTCTTGTTTTAGAATGACAGTTCCAACAATAGAGTGGAGGAAGGTTATATATTGGGGATGGATGGAGAAAAGGAGTCACAGGGTCTTCTAAGAATTACAATTTATTGCCCTTTGCTTTATGTTTTCCTAACACAATTCAAGCCTGTATCGTGACAGTGGCAGAAAAATTATAATAGCAATTTTCAAAGGCTGAAACAAATTAAACACTTGTGCTATCTAACACTTGAGACAGTCATCTACTTTTACTCTCCATATATTTTTTAGCATCAAAACTTGATGATTGTTTTTTTGCAATTGCAGTTAAGCATGCTAGAATTTGTACTGGACCATTTACCCTTCACATAATCATTTGCCTTTGCTAATGGTGGAACATTGGGGTTGGAGTAGTCCTAGTTCTTTCTCTAGCACTCCTGACACATGTTTTACATTGTGTGAGATGCAGTGAGAGCTCCTCTTTAATTCTCCAGAAGCCCATTTATTCACAGAACTCACAAATGTTAGAGGTTTCTTTCTCATGTCCAATCATGATCACTGCACACATGGTTCAGCCTTGGACACAGACTCTCACAAGATAATATCTGGGCTACTTTTGTGCTTGGCTCTCTGTTCTTGCTCTTTAGCTGTATTCACTCACACTCATGACCCTACACACCACACTACTTTGATAACTACTAACCTACATTTCTAGCCTGTGTATCTCTGTGATCTCCAACCTGATATATATATGTATATAATTGGATATATCCAATTATCCTCTGAACCCTTCCACTTGAATTCCATGTACATTCCAAAATGGGGCTGCTTTTCCCCTTCCCTCAACCTGCTCTTTCACCTCCTTGTCCTATCTCTGTTGGGAGTCACCCATTGTACACCCCGTCATTATTCACTTGGTCACCCAATCTACAAATCGAGCATGTGTCATGGATGGATGCCCTTTCAACTTTAATGTGCATAAAAATTACCTAGATAGAGTTACTTTTTATTTTTTTCTTTATTAAATCATAACTATATACATCTGTGCATTTATGGGGTACTGATTTGATACACAATGAGCTGATTTGATACACAATGTGGAATTCTTACATCTAACTGATTAACATAACAAGCTCCTTGCTTACTTATTTGTTGTGGCAAAAACATTCATGCTCTATTCTTAAAAGTATAGAAATGTATCATTGCATTATGTACATTAGGTTGGATCCACCCCCCCAAAACCCTCCCTTCTCCCAGCCTGCACCCTTCCCTTCCCTCTCTTTCCTCTTCTCTCCTTCTTTCTGGACTATAGTTATGTTTTACCATTCCTATGAAAGTGTAGCTGATTATATACTGATTTCATAGTAGTATTGAATACATTGGATAATTTTTTTTTCCATTCTTGAGATACTTTACTAAGGAGAATATGTTCCAGTTCCATCCAGGTAAACATAATAGATGTGAAGTCTCTATCTTTTTATGGCTGCATAGTATTCAATGGTGTACATATACCACAATTTGTTAATCTATTCATGGGTTGATTGGCACTTTGGTTGCTTACATGACTTGACAATTATGAATTGGGCTGCAATAAACATTCTGGTGCAAATGTCTTTGTTGTAAAATGATTTTTGGTCATCTGGGTAAATACCTAGTAGGGGAATTGCAGGACCAAATGTAGGTTCACTTTTAGTTGCTTGAGTATTCTCCAAACTTCTTCCCAAAAAGGCTTTATTAGCTTGCATTCCCACCAGCAGTGTAGAGGTGTTCCCTTCTTTCTGCTTCCATGACATCATCTGTAGTTTTGGAATTTTATAATGTGGGCTAATCTTATGGGAGTTAGACAATATCTCAAAGTGATTTTGATTTGCATTTCTCTGATGATTAAAGATGATGAGCATTTTCTCATGTGTTTGTAGGCCATGCACCTGTCTTCTTCATCAGAGAAGTTTCTGTTCAAGTCTCTTGCCCACTTAGAAATGGGGTTATTTGCTCTTTTCTTATTCATTAGTTTGAGTTCTCTGTGGATTCTAGTTATCAGACCTTTGTTGGAATCATAACCTGCAAAAATCTCCCATTTAAAAGGTTGTCTGTTTGCTTTAGTTACTGTGCTCTTGGCTGTGCAGAAGCTTTTTAGTTTGATCAGATCCCAGTAATGAATTTTTGGTGTTGCTTCAATTGCCCAGGGGGTCCTCCTTATAAAATATTCTCCCAGGCCAATTTCTTCAAGTGTTTTCCCTGCAGTCTCTTCTAGTATTTTTATAGTTTCATATCTTAAGTTTAAATCTTTTATCCAGTGAGAATTTTTGTTAATGGTGAAAGGTTGGGGGGTCTAGTTTCAGTCTTCTACAGGTCGCCAGCCAGTTCACCCAGTACTATTTGTTAAATAGGAAGTCTTCCCCCACTGAATATTTTTGATAGGCTTGTCAAAGATCAAATGACTATAAGCAGCTGGGCTCATCTCTTGGTTCTCTATTCTATTCCATAAATCTACCTCTCTCTTTTTGTGTTAGTACATGCTGTTTGGATCACTATAGATTTATAGTATAGCCTGAAGTCTGGTAATGTGATACCTCACTGTCTTCACTGCTGTTCAACATAGTAATGGAAGTCTTAGCCATTGCAATTAGGCTAGAGAGGGCGATCAAGGGTATCCAAATAGAGTCAGTGGAGATCAAACTCTCACTCTTCGCAGATGATATGATCCTATACCTGGAAAATCCCAGGGATTCAACTATAAAACTCCTAGAAATGATCAAGGAATATAGCAGTGTCCCAGGATACAAAATCAATACTTACAAATCAGTAACTTTTATATATACCAACAATAGTCAAGCTGAAAATGCAATCAAGGACTCTATTCCTTTTATAGTAGTGCCAAAGAAGATGAAATATCTGGGAATTTACCTAAACAAAGACATGAAAGATAAAGAGAACTATAAAACTCTAAGAAAAGAAATCGCTGAAGATTTTAACAAATGGAAAAACATACCATGCTCATGGCTAGGAAGAATCGACATTGTTAAAATGTCTATTATACCTGAAACAATGTACAGGTTTAATGTAATTCCCATTAAAGTTCCATTGTCATACTTTAAAGAGCTTGAAAAAATAGTGCTTGTTTTATATGAAATCAGGAAAAAAACTTGAATAGCCAATACATTACTTAGAGATACCTTTTAAAATGTTAATGCCGATTTATTTGCTTTGGGTTTTGAAAGTATATTTTAGCCATATGTAGATCTTAGTATCTTGATGAAGAAAATGCATGCTTTGGAAATAGACAGCTCTGAGTTTAAATAATGGCTCTAATCACAAATAGTAATGTGTTCATGAAAAAACCATTTGACCTTTGTGCTGCAAGCCTCCTCTTACAATGGGGATGGTCTTTCTCCTGGGGATCTTAAATTATACAAAGTAGCTTAAAAATGCCCAGCTCAGCATGCGCCATGCTGTACAAACTCAAAAATGCTGATATCCTGTTCATGTTCAAACCCGTAGCCTAATAAAAATAAATTGGTGTTAGGCAGCAGCGAAATTTCCTTGGGGAAATTTCCTTAAGGCTTAGTCTTTATCAGAAATAAGGACCCAGGGCTGGTTGAGTTGAAGTTTCAGTAGCTTCATTACAAGATGAACTCTGATCAGTGAGGTTCTGTAATCCAAGGCACAAGTTGAGCTCCCTAGGAAAGAAGTGGTTTCCTTCTGAGAAGGAGCACAATAACCTTGGAATAATTCTGAGTGCCCTAAAAGCTAAGAGGCCTCACATGGGGTTCTATGATTATTGTCCTGATTAGAAAGGAAACTTTGAGGTTGACCTGAGGCTCTTTCTGTGACTCCCAGGGAGACTAGTGGTGTTCTAATGGTTGGAATATGAAAAAGGCAAATTAGGAGGGAAGAAACTGAAGCTAGTTGGAGGATTGAGTGAAGATCAAAATCTAAACTGTCATAAGCAACATACACCACTGTTTCTAACTCAAATGCAATCAGTCCGTGGGAAGGTTGGAATAACTGGGCAAATATCAATTGGCTTGAAAACAGCTAAAAAGCAGCAGCATGTAGGAATTACATTTTTTTTGAAAGCTAATCATAAACTTTCCTTTTCTATTTTTACCATTTTGACTTTCAGATATAATATGAACAAGGTTCTGGTCATGAAGAGGGGTACAAATTAAGTCTATTTTTAACTGGATTGACTTATTTTTTAAATAACAATAAGAATGTTTAAGATAAGGACAAGAAACAAAAACCTCATAAACTATGAACAAAGATAAATACATTCAGAAAAGAAATCAGATGATTGCTGCATCAAAATCTTAAGCAATAATAATAATGATGCAAAGAAAGTAGCATTCACATTGTCAGATAAGAGTATGTCTATTATAGAATGCTTTGACTCTGAGGCTCAGTATGGAGTCATCAGTTAACTTCTTATTTTTTTCCAAAGTCTCAAAAAATAGACAACTAATATTTATAAATAAAGGTAAAAGATAATTTCAAAAAACAGATCATGCCAAATCTTATAGACAATGGAAAAAGAAGAAATACTTCAAAATTATTCTGCTTAATCTGGATACCCCTGATATTAAATTGGAGAAAATATATTATTATAAAGGGGAAATTACAAACATATTTCACTTGTAAATGAGGATGCAATATCCTAAGCAACATATTAACAAGTTGAATTAAAAAATATTGTTTAAGTAATGTAGTTTGGTCAAAATTAAATCCAATTTATGTGAGAATTAGTTACTATTTTCTTTTCTTTTTTTGTTTTCTTTCTTTCCCTTCACCCCCTCCCTCCTTCTCTCTCTGTCTGCTCTCCCCTTCCCTCATGCTCCACCCTGTCATTAATTGTCATTAATTGTCCTCATATCAAAGTTGAACACATAGGATTCATGCTCCTCCATTCCTGTGATGTTTCACTAAGAATAATGTGTTCCACCTCCATCCAAGTTTGTACAAATGCTGCAAAATCTCCAATTTTTTGATGCCATGGTATACATATACTATACAGCTTACCAGTCCATTCTTGGGTTGAAGGAAATTTAGGTTGTTTCCACATTTTGGCAATTGTAAATTGGGCTGCAATAAACAGCCTAGTACAAGTGTTTTTATAGAAAAAGTTTTTTTTCTTCTGCATAGATGCCCAGTAATGGGATTGCAGGATCAAATGGGAGGTCTAGGTTAGGTTCTTTGAGGTTTCTCCATACTTCCTTCCAAAAAGGTTGTATTAGTTTGCAGTTCCACCAGCAGTGTAAAAGTGTTCCATTCTCTCCACTTCTGCACCAGCATCTGCAGTTTTGAGATTTTGTGAAATAGGCAATTCTCGCTGGGGTTAGATGATATCTCAGGGTGGTTTTAATTTGTATTTCTCTAATAATTAGGTATGATGAACTTTTTTTCATGTGTTTAGTGGCCATTCATCTGTCATCTTTAGAGAAGATTCTATTCATCTCTCTTCCCCATTGATGTATGGGTATGTTGGTTTTTCTCTTGTGGATTAATTGAAGTTCTGTATAGATCCTGGTTATTTAACTTTTGTCTGATTCAAAATATGCAAATATTCTTTCTTAGTGGGTAGGTTGTCTATTTGCTTTGGTTGTTGTCTCCTTGGCTGTACAGAAGCTTTTCAGTTTAATTAAGTCCCATTTGTTTATTATTTCTGTTGTTACTATTGCTATGGCAGTCTTCCTCATAAAGTCTTTCTCCAAGTCGATATCTTCCAGTGTTTTTCTGATTCTTTCTTTGAGGATTTTTATCATTTCATGCCTTAAATTAAAGTCCTTTATCAATCTTGAATCAATTTTTGTGAGTGAAGAAAGGTGCGGGTACAGTTTCAGTCTTTTACATGTTGATATCCAAGTCTCCCAGCACCATTTATTGAATAGGAAGTCTTTCCCCCAGAGAATGCACTTTCTTTGATTTATTGAAGATTAGGTGGCCGTAAGTAGTTGGTTTCATTTCCAGGTTTTCTATTCGATTCCAAATGTCTATGTCTCTATTTTTGTGCCAGTAACATGCTGTCTTGACCACTTTGGACTTGTAATACAGCCTAAAATCTGGTATGGTGATACCCCCAGCTTTGTTTTTATTACTAAGAACTGCCTTAGCTGTATGGGTTTTTTTCTGGTTCTATACGAAACACAGAATCATTTTTTCCAGGTCTTGAAAGTAAGATGTTGGTATTTTAATAGGGATGGTGTTGAATCAGTAAATTGCTCTGGGAAGTATAGACATTTTTTACAATGTTGATTCTTCCCAGTTATGAGCATGGTATGTTCTTCCATTTGATAAAGTCCTCTGCTATTTCCTTTCTTAGGGCTTCATAATTTTCTTTATAGAGGTTCTTCACCTCTTTTGTTAGGTATATTCCTAAGTATTTCATTTTCTTTGGGGCTATGGTGAAGGGAGTTGTGTCCTTAATTAACCTCTCATCCTGGATGCTCTTGGTGAATAGACAGGCAACTGACTTGTGGACATTGATTTTATATCTTGAGACATTACTTTTTTGTTTTGATGACTTCCAAGAGTCTTGTGGTTTAGTCTCTGGGGTTCTCTAAGTATAAGATCATATCATCAGCAAAAAGGGAGAGTTTGACCTGTCAGTCCATGGGAAGGTCTGAATAACTGTGCAGATATCATTTGTCTTGAAGACAGAACTAAAAAGAAGCAGCACATAGGAATTACATTTAACCTGATTTC